>CM021103.1:132334695-132382028 GCA_007115665.2 Sequoiadendron giganteum | reverse complement strand
AGGGTTTTAGGGTTGAGGGTTGAGGGATTAAGAGGGTATAGGGGTTGAGGGATTAGGGTTTAAGGGTCGAGGGTCGAGGGTTGAGGGATTACGAGGGTATAGGGGTTTAAGGGTTGAGGGATTAGGGTTTAAGGGTTAAGGGATTAAGAGGGTATAGGGGTTAAGGGTCCCACTCTCCCCTCTCTCCCTCCCACTCTATCTCCCACTCTCTCCCTCTCTCTTTCTCCCACTCTCCCCCTCTCTCCCTCCACTCTATCTCCCACTCTCTCCCTCTCTATTTCTTCCACTCTCTCCTTCTCCCTCCCTTTCTATCTTCCACTCTCCCACTCTCCCCTCTCTCCCTCCCACTCTATCTCCCACTTTCTCCCTCTCTCTTTCTCCCACTCTCCCCCTCTCTCCCTCCACTCTATCTTCCACTCTATCTCCCACTCTCTCCCTCTCTCTTTCTTCCACTCTCCCACTCTCCCCTCTCCTCCCTCTCTCCCTCTCTCTCTATCTCCAACTCTCCCCCTCTCTCCCTCCACTCTATCTTCCACTCTCTCCCTCTCTCTTTCTTCCACTCTCTCCTTCTCCCTCCCTTTCTATCTTCCAATCTCCCCCTGTCTCACTCCCACTCTCTCAAAAACTCCTATACTCTACAAAATACACTAAGAAAATGAAATTTCACATAATGCGTGCATGTTTTCTAGTCCACTAAAACGGTAAAAAATATATATATACCCATGATTTGAAGGCCCACAGTCTGCATATTCCCTTGGTTCTGCACGTGCTCCAACAAAAAATATCTTTTTGATGATGTTGTGAATTGTGCAAGCATCTTTTTCACATTCCATCACCTTTTCCATGATCTTTTTACCACCTTTGCATGAAATAGCAGAGTTTCCACGTTGAAAGACATATAATATCAATTGAAGTTTGAATTCCATTGAAAACTGATATACAATTGAAGTGTGGAAGGGAACAAGCTTTTAAAAAAGTCAAATTTTTGTGGAGTTTGAAGAAAGAAGAAGCTAAGGCCACATAATTGTGTTGAACTCCTCCATTTGAAAGTCTGGTTTTTAAGGTAGGTGAAGTCTTTAAAATTTTTCTTTCATTCTATTATGGCTTGCTTTCATTTTTTGTTTGTCATTATAACCTTAGGCTGTCAATGCATATTTTACATTACCAAATTATTTACACTTGCCAATTATACAAATTTAGAAAAATTCCACTCTCTCATCCTTTAAGACAACTCCAAGCCTCTCCCATTCATCTGAAGGGTCCAAACACCTTCCAATACCTTTGCACAAACTGATGTAGTACAAAGGAAGAAATCAACACCTTTATTGACACACTTATTCAAAACACCTTCAAAAATCTTGAAAAAAATTGATTACAATAAACTAGGTTCCTCAAAACATCAACCAATGATTATGTCATTCACAAGTTGTTTAGTTTTAGGTCTCAAAATAAGATAATTTCTAGGTCTTAGGACCTTACCTGCTCAACTAGGCTTCCAATACAAAAAACCCCATTTTTTAAAGCAAAGAGGGAGGGTTTATAGAAACTCCTATACCCGGGCCTTCCCAGAACATTCCAAAGCATGAAACATCTTCAAAATACCCTTCACAAGGTCAAAAGTTCATTACATAGACCACTCCTTCAACAATTGATGGGGAGTCTTATCATTCAAGAGCAATCTTGCTCTTCCCAAGACCTATTCTCTGGTATTCCTAGGTTATTCCTCTCTACCCTACTCAGGGATCCCTCCTAAACCCCTCTCACCTCATAAGACTCTCCACCAATTTCAAATTCTTCACCATTGCTCTCAATTCACCACTAAGCTTCTGTGGGCTCCACACTGACCCAAAGTGTCCTAACCACTCCAGGGGATAGGAAAGGGTATTATCACTATCCCCTTGTTGATTTGACTCCTCACTAATCCATCTCATAGGATTCTTTCACCTTGTACCCATCGCTTTTTTGAAAAACCCAATTTTAGGCCTTGTAGCCTTTTACCCAATTAAGCCTCCTAGAACCCATTTTCTTGGCTTTTCTCAAAAAATAGTCTTAACAATCCCCAAATATTTTTATAGATTCTTTCTATTGGTACCCTAGGCTTCAATATTTACTAGGTGTTTAGTCCCTTTGGCATCCGTACATAGGATTGTCCTCATACCCCCTATTTTCAAGGGTTTCTAGGGTTCTGGCTCCTTTTTCCAACTTTGAGGGCTTCAATGACCTCCTCAACTCTCCTCCTTGCACAAACATGTTTGGAATACATGTTCCCACACTCTTTTTCTCTTTATTGGCACAAAATAGTCCATTTAGTAGCTTTCTTTATGTTTGTCCTCTCTAAGCCACTAGCCAGAATGCACTCGCACTCGCCTAGTTCTTGATGAATTCACCATATCCCTTGAAAACCAACACCAAACACCATATGTACACTGTAAAAAAAGTCCCCTACTTGATTCCAAGTGGCCATGGTAGCCTTTCCATGGGAATTCAAGTGGGGATCATTATTTCCAAAAACTGGCCTTAACCGGCTATGAGACCAAAAACTCTAAAAACTTGCAAAACAGAAAGCGATTGAACTAAATGGTTAATATAATGATTCACATAGTAATTAAGTGACACAATTGAAAGACTCAAAACATTAGACATGTCCTTTCAATACATTCTTGACTGGATGAAGGCACAAAAATAGAAATTCAATGAAATTTGCACTCTTCCAACTCACAAATTCCCCTTCCAAAACTCCAAATCGTACAATAGATTTCCCACATGCTCAATTAGGGTTTTTATGACCTTATATACCTTTCTCCCACATGCTAGGACCCTTCGGTCGGGCTTAGAGCATCATTAATGCCCTTTTCCCACTTTTAGGACAAATTGCCAAGTCTACATGGACTAATTTGCCTAATTTCATCATTCAAGCTTCTCCAAACTTCAAGGCTCTAGAATACCCTAAGTTTTCCTTAACTCACACATAAATGAAGCCTTCAATGACATATATTTTTCAATTATCTTGAATGGATACATTTTTTAGGAACTAATATTCGTCTCATTAGCATGGTACAGATAAAATTATCCACCATGCCGAAGAAAAAGACAAAGAGGAAACTAACAGACGAAGAGAACAAAACTTTGAAAGAAAAGGAGAGAGTTCGGGTGGTGGCATATCATGAAAAGAAGAAATTGCAAATGATTGATGAAAACAACCCGATTGTAGAGGAACCTCAACCGTCAAAAAGAGAACAGGAATTGGCAGCACAAAAGGCACGAATGCGAAAGCATCGTCGTAAGACATATTCAAATACCGTAGTTGGAGACACACCCTCTACGACAAGTGAATATGAAGGGACACCATTAAGCACAAGCGAATATGGAGGGACCCATCTAGCAAAAGTGAATATGGATAGACACCATCTACTGCAAGTGAATATGGAGGGACACCATTTACCGCAAGTGAATATTGTTGGACACCATCCAACACATTTCAAGTTGAGAGTACACCATCACTCAAAATTGATGAAGAAGGTATGCCATCATTCCCATGTGAACCTCAAGGTATGTATTCTTCTCCACCCTCGATTGAAGGTATGCAATCTAGCCCACCTCAATTAAATATTGATGAAATTCCTAATGTTGAGATGTATGTACCTAGGAGAACACCACCAAGAATTTTGCGTAGAAAGCCAAAGTATTTGATTAATATTGATGATGATATTTTGCAGCACATGGAAGGTAAGATTTCAACACGCACTTGTAGAAGATATGCTGATAAGATTTGGGAACGATTCTTTGAAAGGCTAAATGAGACTGCAAGATGTCAACTATTTGTTGAAATGATGCAGGGTGTAAAGTATAGGAACATCATGAAGACTCTTGGGTTGAGAACATCAAATGCATCGAGTGAAGACACTATTGTGAAGAATCTAATGGATGCTTATGAGAGTGTGGGTAAGACCTCACACTCAAAGGATAGTAATGTCACCCGATGTGTCATTACATCGACTTTGGTAAGTTGTCAAACAAAGAGAGCTCACCTAATTAAAAAGACTAGTGAAAAAACGGGAATTAGTAGAACGACTTTATCAAGAGCCATTCAAAGGCAGCAAAGAATTGAGGGAAATGATACAAATGCATTATGGGAATTCTAGGGGAGACTGTCACAAAAAGATATAGAAGTTGTCAAAGCCTTGAGAACACTAATTGAAGAGTATTGGAAGAATAACACAAGGCCATCTCTGAATCAAAGGGATGTGGTAAGAAGGAGAATCGACAGTCAGAATTGTGAGCCACATCCAAAGCATTTTTTGGATATGACTCAAACCCAATTTTTTCAGAAATTTGAAAATGATTATCCTCAAATTAGTATTTCTCAAAGATTTTTTGAACTGCTTAAAAATTTTTTTGTCAAGATAAATCACACACGCACTACTTCTTGTTGTAGACTACATATTGAATTTTCTAACCATTACAATGTTTATCATTCTATATGTTTATATTTGCATACTAACGATGTTTTGCAGGATTGTGGCATAGAAGCCCCACCAAAATATTCAAGAGAGTTCTTATCAAAAAAATTATGTGAAATAGAGGATGGCCAGATATTCTATAGGACAACATGCTTGGATGGTTCATGCGAGTGTTGCGATGGCTTCCAGCGTATGCCAGTATGTCAACATATGGAAAGCACATATGAGGTGGGCCAAAAACTAGTAGAGTTCGGGAAGTATAAAACATTGGCATATGCTACAAAAGATGGGTCTCAAGCAAAAAGGTGTGATTTGGTTATTGAGAAGATTCCAGTGTACAAATTTATGACCACATTTCATGATAGTATACTGTCTGAGTATGCAATGCATACCCATAGAGCCTGATGGTTGGACACACAGTTCAAGCTATGCAAGGACACCTTTCCAGTTGGAAGTATAGTCTCTGTGGTTGACTTTGCAGAGAACTACACTCTACAACCACAACATGAGGTGTAGTCATAGTATTACAACTCCACACAAGTTTCGATATTTGTGCACATAGCATTCATTCATGCATCTGATAGTACAAATGAGCTAAGGAAGGTATTGAGGGAGTACCACTTTTACATTAGTGATGATCGCACACATTCTCCAGAGTTCGTGCAAGGTTGCTTCCAGAAGTTCTATAGTGGTTTGGCTCAGAGGGGCATAGAATACGATTAACATATAATATGGTTTGATAACCGTGCAGCACAGTTCAAGAACTCACGCATGTTCTACTAGTTGTGCAGGATGCATGTCATTACAGGTGTTCAACATATGTGGAAATTTTGTGAGGCTGGACATGGAAAGGCGGAGCTTGATGGTGCAGGAGCATGCGTGAAAAGAGCATTAGCACATGAAGAGTTAAAGTATAAAGACAGTGCAAAGTTGACAGATGCGAAATCAATCGTCGAGTGGTGTAATGCTTTGATGGGTCCAGGTAATGAAGGTATGTCTTCAGTTCGTAGATTTTTTTGGTTGATGGATGATACTAACATTGCACCATATGAAGACTGTTGTACACTAATAGGATCGAGTGAGGTACACTCTTTCCTTAGCTCAAATACAGGTTCATGGAGTATCAATACATGAAAGATGGCATGCTTTTTTTCTTCATGTACAATGCAAGACTGGAATGATTGTGAGTCCGGGGAGTGGGTTGACAAATGGTTCACAAGTTATCTTAGCCCACTTCACACGTATCGCCCTCCGACGACATTGAAACTGACACAGATAGAATCATCGGTGGACTTTGACCACATATCAGATCTAGTTCAACGAGGTGATATATCTACTTTCTTAGTTGTTGAAATTTCATATCGTTAGATCTTACTTTGTACTGTATTCGTAATATTGACAAATTTCAAGAGATTTTTTGCACATATCAATGCAGGGCATGTTTATGCAGTTATTGCAGATGAAGACAATGAAGAGGGAACAAACTATTACTTGTGTCGTTGTGTTGAGACAAAAAAGAAATTGGAGGCCCCAGTTATAGATGGAGAAAACATCGAATACCCTACAGGGTCAGTTGTGGTTACTGGAACATGGCTTAGAAGGTACCAACATTCAAGTGTTAAACATTGGCTATTTCAGGACTTTGACATGCATCGTAAGATTCTTCATTACTCGAACCTTGTCATGGAATCCAGTGTTCATTTTACCAAATATGGGGGTAGACCTTTGAACAAGATGTTATGGAAGGTCCGTGAGTCTGACCATGAGGCAATACTTGACACAATAAAGAGTAGAGTAGACCCCGATGGTTCATTGGATTAATTTGTAAGTATATGCACATTGGTTCTTATTAATTTATACTTGTATGCACATTAATTTGTTTGATGCCAATGCTATCATCTTCTTTAACAGTGATTGGAGTCCCCTTGCAAAAAATGTAGATATATGAGCCATCCAAGAGAATGTCAACCAAAAAAGCAATGCAACATCCTTATTTTGATGCCTGCATGCAACATCTGTAAGTGCCTTCCATCTATTTTTATTTCATTTCCATTTTGGATGTTCCTTATTTTTCTCTTTTACTTTGCGTATTTGTAAGTAAACTACTAAGGGTTGATTGATCTTTTGTTGCAGAAAATGCTGATTTAAGAGACATCAAAGAAAATCTCAGCCAAAAAAGCAATGCAACATACTTATTTTGATGATTTTGACAAATCTCAATTTTGATTTCAAGCCATTGTAAGAGAGCATCTGAAGCTTACCGAGGGAATCTCAAGTTACTCATTTGAAGTTAACCTCGTGATGAGCACCTATGATGTAGACATTTAAAGAGAATCTTGAATGTATGAGTGACATTGTAAAAGATCTGAGAGAACGAAGTGCCAGAGGCATTGTAATAAGATTTAATTACATAATGAGATATACTCAAATATTGTAAGGTTGATGTTCATGTTTGGTGTAGTAGCACCTTGTTCTGTAAATGCCTTGAGTAGGAAAATTTGTAAACTTTGAATTTTGAAATGTAAACAATGTGAAAAAGGTCATATAAAGGTCATGTAAACAATTTGTACACATTTTTCTGCAACTCGTGTGACCAAGTAGATTGTTCCAACACGTCTGAATATGTATGTTTATGCTAGGCATGATCTCTTTAGGCCCCTCTAGAAAAACCTCTCTCGGTTTTGGCTATCTTGGAGTGGTTTTCTCATGGCGGCAAATTTTCACTTGATGGAAAAGGTGTCAAATTGAAGCAGTGCAAAGTTGCAAAGTGGTACAACTTTCGCTCTGCAACTTGTGTGACCAAGAAAATTGTTCCAACATGTCTAAATAGGTATTTTTATGCTAGGCACTATCCTCTTTCACACCGAAACACGTGGAATCGCTTCGAGCTATGTTCCACCAGATTGATCCCTTAAGGGTCCAAAGTGCAAAATGGCTACAAACTTTAGCATGCTAGTACTCAGATACCATGACACTTAAAAACTTCTCGTCTGATCCTAAAAAAAGGTGTTGGGCCCCTCTAGAAAAACCTCTCTCGGTTTTGGCTATCTTGGAGTGGTTTTCTCATGGTGGTAGATTTTCACTTGATGGAAAAGGTGTCAAATTCAAGCAGTGCAAAGTGGCAAAGTGGTGCAACTTTCACTCTGCAACTCGTGTGACCAAGCAGACTATTCCAACACGTTCGAATAGGTATTTTTACGCTACGCACAATCCTCTTTCACACTGAAACACGTGGAATCGCTCCAAGCTATGTTCCACTAGATCGATCCCTTAAGGGTCCAAAGTGCAAAATGGCTGCAAACTTCAGCATGCTAGTACTCGGATACCGTGACACTTAGAAACTTCTCGTCTAATCCTAAAGAAAGGTGTTGGACCCCTCTAGAAAAACCTCTCTCGGTTTTGGCTATCTTGGAGTGGTTTTCTCATGGTGACGGATTTTCACTTGATGGAAAAGGTGTCAAATTGAAGCAGTGCAAAGTTGCAAAGTGGTGCAACTTTTGCTCTGCAACTCATGTGACCAAGTAGACTATTCCAACACGTTTGAATAGGTATTTTTACGCTAGGCATAGTCCTCTTTCACACTGAAACACATGGAATCACTCCGAGCTATGTTCCACCAGATCGATCCCTTAAGGGTCCAAAGTGCAAAATGGCTGCAAACTTCAGCATGCTAGTAATCAGATACCGTGACATTTAGAAACTTCTCATCTGATCCTATAGAAAGACGTTGGGATCCTCTAGAAAAACCTCTATCGATTTTAGCTATATTGGAGTGGTTTTCTCATGGCAACGGATTTTCACTTGATGGAAAAGGTTTTCAAATTCAAGCAGTGCAAAGTTGCAAAGTGGTGCAACTTTCGCTCTGCAACTCGTGTGACCAAGCGAACTGTTCCAACATGTCTGAATAGGTATTTTTATGCTAGGCACGGTCCTCTTTCACACCAAAACACGTGGAATCGCTCCGAGCTATGTTCCACCGGATCGATCCCTTAAGGGTCCAAAGTGCAAAATGGCTGCAAACTTCAGCATGCTAGTACTCGGATACCATGACACTCAGAAACTTCTCATCTGATTCTACAGAAAGGCATTGGGAGCCTCTAGAAAAACCTCTCTCGGTTTTGGCTATCTTGGAGTGGTTTTCTCATGGCAACAGATTTTCACTTGATGGAAAGGTGTCAAATTGAAGCAGTGCAAAGTTGCAAAGTGGTGCAACTTTCACTTTGCAACTTGTGTGACCAAGCAGACTGTTCCAAGACATCCGAATAGGTATTTTTATGCTAGGCACAGTCCTCTTTCAGACTGAAACACGTGGAATCGCTCCGAGCTATGTTCCACTGGATCGATCCCTTAAGGGTCCAAAGTGCAAAATGGCTGCAAACTTCAGCATGCTAGTACTCAGATACCATGACACTTAAAAAATTCTTGTCTAATCCTACAGAAAGGCATTGGGCCCCTCTAGAAAAACCTCTCTCGGTTTTGGCTATCTTGGAGTGGTTTTCTCATGGCGACGGATTTTCACTTGATGGAAAAGGTGTCAAATTGAAGCAGTGCAAAGTTGCAAAGTGGTGCAACTTTCGCTTTGCAACTCGTGTGACCAAGCAGACTATTCCAAAATATCCAAATAGGTATTTTTACGTTAGGCACGATCCTCTTTCACACCGAAACACCTGGAATCGCTCCGAGCTATGTTCCACCAGATCGATCCCTTAAGCGTCAAAAGTGCAAAATGGCTGCAAACTTCAGCATGCTAGTACTCGGATACTGTGACACTTAGAAACTTCTCATCTGATCCTACAAAAAGGCATTGGGCCCCTCTAGAAAAACCTCACCCGGTTTTGGCTATTTTGCAGTGGTTTTCTCATGGCGGCGGATTTTCACTTGATGGAAAAGGTGTCAAATTGAAGCAGTGCAAAGTTGCAAAGTGATGCAACTTTCGCTCTGCAACTTGTGTGACCAAGTGGACTGTTCCAACATGTCCGACTAGGTATTTTTATGCTAGGCATGGTCCTCTTTCACATCGAAACACGTGGAATCACTCTGAGCTATGTTCCACCGGATCGATCCCTTAAGGGTCCAAAGTGCAAAATGGCTGCAAACTTTAGCATGCTAGTACTCGGATACCGTGACACTTAGAAACTTCTTGTCTGATCCTATAGAAAGGTGTTGGGCCCCTCTAGAAAAACCTTTCTCAGTTTTGGCTATCTTGGAGTGGTTTTCTCATGGCGGTGGATTTTCACTTGATGGAAAAGGTGTCAAATTCAAGTAGTGCAAAGTTGCAAAGTGGTGCAACTTTCGCTTTGCAAGTCGTGTGACCAAGCGGACTGTTCCAACACATCCAAATAGGTATTTTTTATGCTAGGCATGGTCCTCTTTCACAGCGAAACATGTGGAATCACTCCGAGCTATGTTCCGTCGGATCGATCCCTTAAGGGTCCAAAGTGCAAAATGGCTGCAAAATTCAATATGCTATTACTCAGATGTCGTGACACTTAGAAACTTCTCGTCTAATCCTATAGGATTGCGTTGAGCCTGTCTACAAAAACCTCTCTCGGTTTTGGCTATCTCAAAGTGGTTTTCCAGTGGTGGCGGATTTTCACTTGATGGAAAAAGCATCAAATGCAAGCAGTGGAAAGTTGCAGAGTGGTGCAACTTTCCTTCTGCAACTTGTGTGACCAAGTGGACTTTTCCAACACATCCAAATAGGTATGTTTATGCTATGCATGGTCGTCTTTTGCATCGAAACACGTGGAATTGTTCTGAGCTATGTTCCACCGGATCGATCCCTTAGGTTGGAGGAGTCTTAAGTTCCAAATTTGTAAGTTGCTTAAAGCAACAAATTTGAAATGATATTGAATGGCCCACTTATCACTCATTGCATCTAAGTGATGCTCATAGAGGTGAGGCACTAGGCCTTCCCGGGAGGTCACCCATTCCAGTACACTCTAGCTCAAGCGCTTAACCACAAAGTTTTTTCCCCAAGAAGGCATAGTGGAAAAGGCAAAATCCACTGTACTTTTGATGAGTGGAAAGGAATTCCTAAGAGACATGAAGGAGGAAGAAGGAGTTGTCTATGCAATCATGTTGAAGCCAAAGGAGGAGAGTCACCTAGTGGATCCAATGCATACAAGGTGGAGTTACCCAAGCAGATGTCCATTTTGCCTATCTTCAATGTGAAGGACTTGGTGAAGTATAAAGGAACAAAAATGGATGAGGAACAATATAGTGCTAAGGTGAGTAAGGATGTGGATGAACTCAAGGTACTTGATTAGATTAGACCACAAGTGGACAAGATTCTAGACTCAAGGGTGAAGAAGAAGACTAGGCACAAGACATACATGTAGCACCTAGTGAAGTGGAGACATCAACCACAGTCAGAGGCTACTTGGATAGCACAAAGTGAATTTAAGAAGCATGGAATTAGTGAGGATCTCTTCACACCATAGGTTCCTTAACTTCTTTGTTGCAGGGGGGAGAATGGTGCAGGAGCACCTTAAGGTCTTTTGGAGAGATCTTTGCAATTTTGGATTGTAGGTGGTTCTAGCCAACCACAAAGGGAATAAGGACTATGATGTAAATTCCCAAGAGTGTTTTTGATGAGTGAATTGGAAATAGGTTTGTTAGGGGCTTGCGGTTTGGGTAAGTCTTGGACACTGTGAGCATTTTGAGCAATGTTGCCTTGGCTATTTGTCCTAAAAGTTGGAAAATGGCATTAATGATGCTCTAAGCCCAACCCAAGGGTCCTAGCACATGGGAGAAAGGTATATAAGGTTAGAAAAACCCTAATACCTGGGTTGGAGGATTGTTTTCATGAATTGAGACTTGGAGAGTACATTTTTGTGATTGGAAGAGAGCAAGTTTTCCTTGAATTTCTGTGTTTGAGCCTTCATCCAGTCAAGAATGGATTGAAAGGACTTATTTGATGCTTTGAGTCTTATAGTTGTGTCACTTACTTACCTTGTGTAGCATTAGATTATTCATCTAGACTGACCAGTTATCTTTTTGCAAGTTTTTGGTGTTCTTGGTCTTATTGCCGGTTCAGGCCAGTTTTTTGAATAATGAGTCCCACTTGACTTCCTGTGGCTTTCCTCTCATGGCCACTTGGAATAAAGTTTGGGACTGTGTAAATATTGTACATATAGGTTTTGGGGTCTTGTTTTGCAGGGAAGGTGATGAAATCATCAAGCACTAGGCAAGTGCAAGTGCATTCTGGCTAGTAGCTTGGAGAGGACAGCAGCAAGGAGAGTTGCTAAATGGATTGGTTTGTGCCAATCAAGAGTATGGGAGTGTAGGAACATGTATCTCAGTCATGTGTGTGCCAGGAGGAGAGTTGATGAGGTCGTTGAAGACGTCAAAGAAAGAAAAAGAGCCAAAAACCCTAGGAACCCTTGAAAATAGGGGGTTTGAGGAAAATCATATGTACGGAAACTTGTAGGACCTAAGGCCTAGTAAATCTGGGAGCCTTGATGGTCAAAAGAAATAATCTACAAAAACATTTGGGGGTTGTTAAGACTGTTTGTGAGAAAAGTCAAGAAAACGGGTTCTAGGAGGCCAAATTGGGGCAAAAGGCTACAAGGCCTAAAATTGAGTTTTTCAAGAAAGCGATGCGTAAAAAGTGAAAGAATCCAATAATATGGATCAGTGAGGAGAAAAATCAACAAAGGGACAATTAGGATACCCTTCCCTAGGCCTGGAGTGGTTAGGACACTTTGGGTCAGCGTGGAGCCCAAGGAAGCTTAGTGGTGGATTGGGAGTGATGGAGAAGAATTTGAAATTGGTGGAGAGTCTTACGTGGTGAGAGGGGTTTAGGAGTGATCCATTAGTAGGGTAGAGATGAATACCCTAGGAAGACCAGATAATAGGTCTTGGGAAGAGCAAGAGTGCTCTTAAGGGATAAATGGTTTGTTTGGAAACAAGGATGTGTTCTCTCTTCATCGGCATATACATTATTCCTCGATGTGTTCACACCAGTGTTACAAGACTAGGACTCGCCTCGGACTTGATAAGCCATTTTTTGACTTAGAATCGGGCTCGAAGCCCAGACTCAACAAATAGAAAAACCTAAGAAATTCAAAGATTTGTAAGGGTTTAAAACTTGTTTCATGCACCCTTTAATAAATAAACCTTAAAGACATAATAGAATCATCAAATAGAAATTAATATGATCCCATACACAAACATACATCAATCACATAAGTATAAGCACAAATTTTAGCTGAAGGAAATAACACATTTAGATATATAAATATTGTGATATTGCTATCAGGATTCAATCGTGTAGTTTTACAAGTCAAACTCATTGACCCATGATTCATCAGTAGTGGTTCACAAGAACCCATCTCTCATGATAATGAATGGTTCATAAGGAGGAAGATAAATCTTCATACATTTCTTCTATCACAAATGAGATAAGTGCTTGGTTTCATGAAGGTCATGAGACAACCATTAATGGGGAGTGGATACATGAAGAACTGATGGAGAATGATAATGGCTTCAGACCTGCTATAAAGGAATTTTTTTTTTGTTTCAATGATGCAAGAGGTTTTTGGTTTCACTACCAAAATGAGCCTACGAAGAATGCATGTGAAACTCCTTTTGACCTTGAGGGTGTACTTACTCCATCTCAAGGATCATGCATTGAGGATGACATAGATCAATGCTAGGGCTAACCAATTAATAATTATACACGTGAATAAGTCAAACATGTACATGTCAATAAGGGAACTACAAGTACTCATAAACACGTAAGCCTCAAAAAGTATACACACGAATACATATTATACACAAATTAAAACAAAGTATATACATGAATACAAGGTATATGCATGAAAACATGTAAGCCACAAAGTATACACTCGAATGCACGTAAGTCACAAAGTATACACGTAAGTTGTAAAGTATACACTTGAATATACATAACTCATATCTATTGAACCATCAATTTAGAATGCAAATATGGACAAGCATCGAAAAAAGATATTTTTATTAACCAAATAGCCCTGTAGGCATACATAAATATATGTCGATATAAGTATGAAATATATGTACAAAATAGCCATGTAGGCTTATGAGAATGCCATCTAGGCATACAATGTCAAATATGTCCAATAAAAAATATGTACAAAACTGCCATGTAGGCATACAATAAAGGACTCTGGAATCAAAAGTCATTGCTCTCCATGCCCAAGAAATAAAATCTTTCCCTTTCCTTTTCGCTCGGATGGCGATAGGTCTGTCACTCATTTTTTCTATGTTTGTGGAGTGCTCCTGCTACTCCTCCTAGGGTTTAGTTCATGGTGAAGTTTTAACTGTTACAATAAGAAGTAAAGACATGAATATATAGAAATTACATTATAAAAAATGATATATTTGACAAAATAATCACTTACAGCCATCTCACAATCTCTATCCATGAGGGAAATATCCTCATGCCCATGCTCAGGCATGATCAAGCCCTGTATAAACCATGCAAATAGACAAAAACTACGTGAATCAATAATGGTTTGATTTCTCACTAACTAACATCTATAACAACAAATGTAAATTAAAATTTACTAATTTTCCTCATACCTCTTCTGTCAGAGGCATCGAGGATTGTATAGTAGATGTCACACCAATATCCATTGCCCTCATCACATTCGAAGGTGTATCGTATCACAAGAACTGAAAATAAAACAACAAATTATTCAACGTAATCAACGATGTGCATGCATAAACTACACAAATCTATTAAGTACTTGATTCATTAGTTAAACTCTTTATTCTATTACCTGTGTGAAGGTTTGAGTAAATCCACCACCACTGGGAAGTGTTCCATCAAAACCTCCAATATTAGTTTGTTCAACATCCAAAATTGCATATTAAATTACCATTCGTAAAACAATTCCATTAATATGCAATGAACTTATAATTGTTTACTAGTTACATACCCTAATGATAGGTGTACTGGAAAAATAGGTTGGTGGGGGGGTGGTGTATCTAGTCTCAACACTATGACCCTGCAATTTTATTAAAATCATAAAACATTTTTAGTTAATCTTGCATTTCAAAATCGAAATTTAATAAATTAAATTCAATGAACACATGCACTAACTTTTACCTGACTATCAATTCCATATGCCTCATGCAAAATGTCAGCTGCCCTCTCCATCTCCATAGCTGCAGACGGATCCTGCATACCAGTCTCCTAAGGGTTGGTGGGTTCATGTGAACAAGTAGCCCCACAAGATTGACACACATGTGTTCGAAGACCACCACTAGAAGACTCCCTTGGATGGCGTTGTAGAATAGGGCTAGTATGATGGATGACACTCTAGGTCAAAGTGCTGATTGCTTGCAATGTCTCTACGTCAGCACTTTCCTTCACGACGGAAGGCATAATAATGTGCTCATGAGGTGGCCTAGCGAGAGCTCATCTACCTTGCTGCATAGGATCAGGCTGTGCACCAGGTCTATCCTGAGTTGACCACCCACCTCTCCCCTAGAAATCCCTCATATCAAAATAATTTGGGATTTTGTTCAATATGAACTCACTGTATAGTTTCCTAAGGAAATATTGCAGGACCTTGCAATTGTTGCACGGTAGGTAATCGAAGACCATGTACCACCTATCATAAAACTGCTCCTTCATTTGTTGGTGGTGGCACCAATGGATAGGAAACCTCTTCGCATTGAGGGTAATATTTTTATTTGTGCGTGGGTCGGTGAATAATGAACACAAATCACCTTTTGTTATTTTTAAATCTTTCACATCCTTGTATGATAGTTTGTTTGCATAATACTCCCTAGCTGCCTGCCTCCTATCTTCCCATCCAGTTATTTGTTTGCTAATTGAATCTATATTTGTTAACATATCTTTCAATGAATTTGCTAGGGTCATTCTTTCTGTGGTTGAACCATTTGGATCACTCAACCTATTGATCAAATCCTCAATTTGTTTTTTGTTGTTCTCAATTTCACTCATTAAATTTTGTTGAGTGCCAGGAGGGGGTTGAGTGATTGGTGGAGGAGGTTGATGTTGTGGTTGATTTTGATCTTGAGGATTTGGTTGGTCCTCCTGTTGAGGATTTTGAGGGTTTGCAGATTGATTTGCATCTCCTAAAAAATCAAACAAATAAATATCAAATTCAACCTAAAACTAACAAATTCAAAACAAAAAGCATAGAATCCTTACCTCTTATAGCTCCTTGTCATCGTGGCACCATCGTTGTGAAGAAATTTAGAGTCTTGGTGAAGAAATTGTTCTCCTAGAATGCGAGCGCAATATTTGGGGTTTTTGGCTACGAGTGGAGCAAAAAAACTAGTCGAAATGCAAATGAGAGATTTGCATTTGTTTTTTTGCTTTTAACATAAGATAATGCGAGCACGTTATGTCTTTGTATTTATGGCCGAAGGGAAGTTGCCTAGGTTTAACGAAAGACATAACGCGAGCGCGTTATAACGCGCTCGCGTTATGCTTTTCAACTTTTTTTTTTTTAGGGTGTCCACGGAATTGCTACCCATTTCCATGCACCCGCCCAACATAAATCTAAATAATTTATATTATTTAAAATATTTTAATCTGTGCAATAATTTCCTACCACAAAGTATTTACTTTCCTACAATTACAATAGTTTCTTGCATACAATAATTCATTCCACAAGTATACACTTTCTTCATTCTTGTAATAATGCAAGTTGATTTTTAAAATATATATATCAATGGAAAAGTCATTTCCACCCGCGATGGAAATGGGTGAAGAAAATTATTCCTCTGAATGCTCGGGATGGAATTTATTTTAATTCTTTCCTCCCATTTTCCACAACTTTCTTTTGTTTGTGGAATACAATTTTCTATCAACTCTGTAAATTCAGATGATTAATTTTTCAAAATATTTCTGACCATTCTTGGAATCGTGGTCCACATTTTTGTAAACACGTTTCCACTCTCCATAAAGTAAAGAATTTCCTCTTATTTTCCATTCTATTTGATGTGAGAGAATACTTATTTTCCCCACTTTTCTTTCACCTAATTGAACAACGTAGAATGTGTCATGTAAGTGACGGGCAAAAACATAACAAAGGACTTCACAACTATTTCATAAGATATTAGAGACCTGCACTGCCTATATATTTCTCAGTTACTTGTTTCCGAGTTCAATATAGATGAAGATGGATTTGGTTTGTCTCCTCATACTCTTGTTTCTCTCTGCAATGCCCTCTTACATTTTTTGCATTATTCTTTTCCTCAAGAAATTCTCTTAGTTTTCAAACTTTCTTTATTTCGATTGAATTTAACCAACACACTCTAAGCGTTGATTGTTTAGATAGATGGCATGGAACCCATTCAATCTATCACTTCCACTAACTATTATTTATGTTCCTCCAAGCAGTCTCATAGACTGTAACAATTAGCATAACCCAAACCAAATTCAAATCACTTTTCGTGTTGCCGAAGTTTGAATGGATTAAAGAACCAAATAACTTCGCATGGAATATAGTTATTGCAACTAATAGAAGGCTTGGTAGACATTTATACAAAATGTGGAAGCATAGACAAGGCACATGAACTATTTGACCGAATGCCTTAAATAAATGTCATGATCACATGGTATTCTTTGCAGAAACATGCTCTTACATAATTCTTTCATTGCAAATTATTCATAAAATTGATTTTTTTAAAAGACTTTAGGAACTTCCAAGCAAATGCAATTGAGAAGTGTAAATCTAGACTCTACAATCTTTGCTAGCATCCTCCTAGCTTGAACCAAAATGGGAGCTTTGGAATAGGGTATGGACATCCATCAATGCATAAAGGATAGATAATTTTTTTCAAATGTAGTTTTAATTGCTTTGGTAGATATGTATCTAAAATGTGGAAGCACGAACAAGGGGCATGGGCTGTTTTATTTATTTCTCTCAATTTTTAGCTCTATTTTGTTTGTTGTTATAATTTATCTTTTTTTTTTAAAGAAATTGCATGTAATATTGACATGGTTGCATTCTACAAGTGTGCCAATATCCTTATACCAAATATGGACTTTGTTCCTCATATTCACAACTTGAATTTTTTCAGTTGGGCCCTCCTATTATTTTCCATCAACTAGCTTGTCTAGTTTTCCATCTTTCATTCTTATTACCTTTTAAATGTCTTTAAACATTCTTGTCATTCATAAATATTGAGTAAATCAACCAATTTCTTATTTTGTTATCATTTCCCAACTAAAGCCCATTTAGATTAAGAATTTAATTCAAGTTCGAAATGTTAACTAGAAAGAAAATAAATTTTCTATTTAGTTGATAGAGAGTTTTTTTTTGTGTTTGCATTAACTTAAGTAAACTCATTTATGATAAATTGCTAGTGGGATCGTAAGATAGATAATTGAAAAGGTTTCCTACATTTAAATTGTGGGTGTTGGCAAGAAGTTGAGTGCACTTTTTGGCCATTTAGTGGAAGTGTTTTCCCTGATTTTCAGACTTCGACACATTTGACCTTAGAATTTGAAGCACTTAGAGATGGAATTTTGAAAAAATTCACTGATCATAAAATGTAGTACTCGAAGTCTAGTTTCCAAATATGTAATTTATTTCAATACCCAGATAATACAAATTGAATTTCAATAGCATTTCTAAAAACCATTGTTTAAAAGTCTTTTTTTTACCATACCATGCACGTGTACGTCATCCATATTTTGACCTAAATAATCATATTTTTCTAAATCCTTTTGGAAAAATATGTGTAACTCACTGAAGCACGCTTTCCATATTTTTAATAATTTTTTATTGAATATTTTTTTTGTTAATTTTTTATTGGCCATATTTGGTGTTTTAAAAAATCGTTGTGTAAGTCACACATAAGATAACCTAAACTTATGATTTTTTTATTTTTTTTAAATTGAAAATATTTTTCTGAAGTACACTTTCATGCAATCCGTTCGTAAAAATGTTATGTTGGTAAAAAAGTTATTAAAATACTAAAAAACATTGATAATCCAAGTTTATGGACCTGTTTAATAAGAAAATAAATGAAAAATAAATTAAAAAATCCAATTGTAAAAAAAATTACATATTTGTAATTAACACTATCTAATCTATAATGGGTTTTAATTTCGTCGAAAAACTCTACAAAGAAAGCCTTCAAACATATGCCCAAAGTCAGTATTGTTTGGTGACATTGCTAGGACCTTCAACTTGCCAGTCAAACCAGGTCTAGGGCTTAGGTTCGGATCCCCAAACCATTTCCCAAACCTATTAACAATGCAAAAACCCAGCCTAAATTTGAAATTTTAAAAAATAGGATCCCATTTACTAAACGGGGTCTTGTTTTTTAAATAAACAGGATCTCGTTTATAATTTACCCATTGAAAATTAAATGGCGGGGCCATTGGAAAATGAAACGGGATCTTGTTTAATAAATGAGATCTTGATTTATTTAACTCAAGGGTGAACTCACATAAGTGGTGAACACTTTTGTGGAGGAAGGGAAAAGTTGATTTTCCCCTCTACACAAAGTGAAGGGGTTCGGCCGAACCCAAGTGTTTAGCAGAACCTTTATGTGGGTTCGGCCGAACCCCATTGACTTATGTGGTTTACTAATAAAATAAAGGGGTTCGACTGAACTAGGGTTCGGCCGAACCCCCTTAACACAAATTAAAACAAAAAAAACCCTCATCCCTGTCATTTTCACCAGGCAGAGAACAGTGGCCGGTGAACAGAGTGTGTGCAGTGAACAGGGTGCATGCAAAGAAAAAGCGTGCAAACACTTCACCTTCGAGTGAACCCTCCAACACATCATCTCAGGTTTTCCATAGCTCATTTTGGTGCAAAATTCGTGACTTCAATTGCATTTTTTTGAAATTATTTAAAGCATTTTCAACAAATTCATTATGTAGAATTTAGAAGAATATAAATAGTTGAGTATACAATCTATTTTTGTATTCAATCCATTTTTATATATGCAACTCCAATGGATAAAGAAGGAAAAGACACTTAAACAAGGAAGGTATACAATCCATTTTTGTATTCAAGCATAAACAAGATCTTCTCACAACCTTCAACAAGAAATAATGAATTGAATTATTGGTTTGGTAAGATTAACTTTATAAAGAAATTTGAAATAGGTTTTGTAGAGATAATGAGGCCACTAAATAGCAAGATGATGAAATATGCAAAAATATAGTGGAAAATGTAAGCTAAGGCAGTTTAATAAATCAAAAAATCATTTTTTGAATCCCCTATATTGGTTACAAGCCCAAACTATTCTAAACTATTCTACATATACTCATTTTCATTTGACCACATTGTACAACCATTCTTATTCAAATGAGAAACCTAGGAAATGAAAGGCATGTAGCCTTCATGAGTGTATCATTCAAAGATGCAAAGATAAATTATCCAAATTTGAAGCAAGATTATGCTTTAGTGTGAGTATTGATTAATTTTTTATTACATTTTCAATAATAAGTAGTTTTAGTAATCTTTGACATGTAGTAGTAAAGGACTTTCTTAGTAGAATAAATCAAGAGAAAAAAAATGAGAAAAATGGACCACTATATTATAATAATTTGACATATAAAACATGCCTATGAAGTTGGCCAAAGAATAGAAATTAATTAAAGTGATAACACAAGTTGATCAAGGTTGATCACACCAATATTATGTAGATGATGTGATAACAAAGGATGATTCATATGCTAATAAAAATAATTATTTTATGAGTAATTAATTCCTTATATATATTTAAATACTAGTTAAAATACATCTTTGCACCCTAAAATGAAAAAGCTACATGTGATTATAGGAGGCTTATTACAAATAAATCATGAAGGAATCTAGACTTAAGGTGATTGAGTAAGGAAGAGGTAGAATGGCTATTGAATTTTTATTATAATTTCCTCTATTAAATTCTTTTCAAATATCTACTCGGTGATGTCCCCTACAAGTTCAAGATGCTTCAATTTCTAAAAATTAAAAAAATAGCCTATGTGTGAAGTTGTGTTGGTCATTTTCATGAATTTCTATCAATTACCATATTGTTATTGTGATGGATTTGCATACCAATATTTCATCTCTACCATCTCCATGTTTCTTTTTCCATTGGTCTATTGGGCTTCATCCTCAAAGTATAATCTTTCAACTAATCTTGATAATCCACTTTCAACCTTTGTTAAATTTATCTAAGTATGGATTCTATTGGACTTCAATTTTATTGCAGTTGTCATGCTAGTAATCCCATCCTTAGTGTTTCTTAGTGACCTAGAATATTTTCTATTTCTAGAGTGTTTGGCTTGACCCTCCATTCAAACCATTCTTGTCTCCATATTCTTTGACCCCTCTTAGCTCTATTGTATTCAATTGTTATATTTTCTAGGATTTTAGAATTGGTTATATCCTACCATACCACTCCCTTTTAAACTTGAAAATCCCAATCCATTTTAATCCAAATGTCTATAAGTATTTTTGCACCAATTTTTTCATCTCTCAACCATCATGTCATTTCAATCATTCCCCAACAACTTCACAATCTTATTATTTGTATTTAATCCTTGTAGTATTGGGAATTTAATCTTTCCAATCCTTAAGTACCATCCTTTCTAACCCCTATTATCTTCATCCTCTACTAGTAAAAAAAAATCTTGTGTTTTAGAGTTCTAGAATTGATTCCATGCGTCTAAATTTTTATCCATCTTTTATTTCACAATGTCAAAATCATGATAATGCTATCTTTATATGATGCTAACATCATCAATTTTTAGAGTAACTACCTATTGAGACATACCTACTAACATCATTTTTTCATTCTCCAAAAAATAAAAATATATAAAGGTAGAGGATTCGATCTTATTTTTTCCTAGTATATTATTTCATACTCCCACAAACCCCAGCACCTAGTTGAATACTTTTCCTATCTTTTAGAGTCAAACATTTGGCCTTTTATATTTTTATAAAAAAATTAAGGTCATATAGATACATTAATCTCAACATCTCGATGATTTGTCCTTTATTAAGGTCATATAAGAAACCTTTTATTATAATTGTGTATTATGGACCTCCATTTTTATTTAAGTTTTTTTATGGATTCATGGAATCTTTGAGTTTGTGTTTTTTGTTCTTTATATTAATTATTTATTAGTTTGCATCTAAGACGTGCTATAAAATTATGTTACACTATGTAGTTCATGCTAGGATGAGAAAAATTTCTAAAATAATATGTGGGGAATTTAAATTGATTGTGGATTATCAATTAGGGTGCATCATTAGGGTAAAAGGGAATTTGAGAGTGTAAGCTCTAAATGATAAATCCATGTGCATTAGACTGATTTGAATGTTAGTATTTTATTCAATTCATTAAGGTTTCATGTATTCAAGATAAATTTGATAGTTGAGGGTTGGACATTCTATTCATTTAGAAAGAAAATAAAAATATATATGTTAGTGTCATATTATAGTGAAGTAGGATTTATTCCATCATCCATAAATTTAGTAATATAAAGCTATTAAATCCCTAGAGAGTGTTATTCAATACATAGTATTTGTATAGAATTTTATATGATACTATATAAATATTAGGTAAATTATTATTGTGATAAACACAATATATATATATATAGGGATGAGTAGCTTGCTTATATCTAGAGTCACATCATTTGAACTAACTACCAAATTAGAGACCTCTTATATACTAAATTAGTTGTGTTCCTATATTTAAGATCTATAGGAAATAAACTTCCAAACTTAGTAAGGCTCAAAGAAGAGGAGGAGGCTTTATCCAAGTCATTCTATCTACTCTAATTTTTCTCCCCCTTAGTCTAAATATATAGGCTACTTCCCCATTGCCTACATTATTCCTAGACTGGGACATTATGGTAGATTTCCTTAATATCTAGATGGTTGCAAGAAAAATACCCAACACCACATCCTCTACAAAAAATAATTCAATTAAAATTTTAAGATATCCATGTCTTCAAAACATCAAGTTATCTGTACTTTGTACATTACATTAGGCAAGTTATTCCAATTATTCTCTATTTATTCCTCATAAAGAGAAAACTTTAGATAATGAAATCTATAATGACATCATATTCTATGAGTCAAATTTTGAGCATACTTACTATTGTGGGATTGATGTACTTGCCTCTCTTGATTGATATTCTAGTGTACTCACCACTATTTTCATGATTCCCAATATATTTTGGTTTTCTAAAGAGAGAAAAATAGTGTTCAAACTAAGAACATTCTTTTAGTGGACCTCACGTGATGATAGGATCTAAGGCACTTCTCATCACACAAAATCTCCATCTTGGATCCAATTCTAGACTCTCATACACTACACCCCCAAGATTAAGAAAATGACTCATACATCATTATATAGAGTAAACACATTTCAAAATATATAAAGTCGCCATTTCTATAGGAGCATATGTTGAGCATATGTGAAATTATCCAGATTAGTAGTCTTAATGAATTTATTCTAATCATTTTTTGTTCTTACATAATCAAAATCATTGAAAGAGAGAAAAATAGAACCATAACATAGAGATAATCAATAAATTTTGCTACAACTATCAAAAAAAGAAAAGAAAGAGAACTAGATATCTTCAATAGCTCAATAAATGAATTAATACTTAAGTTATGAGGATCACAAGATTGCCAACTAGGGTCCTATTCTTGTGGATCTTGCTATAGTACAACTTAACAATAAAATTCCTCTAGCATTTCCAAATCTCTCTATCCCTTCACCTCCTATCATGCCACTAAATCTTATGTACAATATATTGAACTTCAAAACATCACACTATGCACTTTGTAGATTATATTAGTTACTATTCTACTAAGTATTTATTTATTCCTCATCAAGAGAAAACTTCGTACAATGAACCACATAATGACATTATTCACACAATTCCTCCACATGAAGAAGGTAGCCCACCTTTTAAAAAAATCCAAATACAAGGTATAACCTTCTCTGCATGTATTCTACTAAACCAATATGAATACACAAGCATTATTGAGTTAATCAGTATAATTATTTGACCAAATATTGATTTTTTGAACCTTTATAATACCAATGTTTTCTTGTAATAACTCAAAAAATTATTGAAAACAATATTGTACATACTATGACAAATGATATTGATCATCACTAACATGTAAAAATTGTGCTCCCTAACTATCTTCTTATTTTATTTTTTACTATTAGGGGCACGCCTATATGTGATGTGAACAATAATAGTTTATCTAAATAGAATTGTAATATTAATATGATTCAACTTCTTTTTGTGGCTGCAACGTGTAATTTTATATAAAATTGACTATAGATCTATAATAGTTCCAATTAGGAAAAAGTCCTTGCACACCTTGACTTGTTGATCTAACCATCAAGAATAGTGGCTATGTATTGCATACTTATAAAAAATATTCTTAAAATCAGAAATAAAATTAGCAACTTGCTTCTCTTGTGACCAACTCACATCTAGAATCTTCACCTCCACTCTTCAAATTGTATTTTATAGTTATCTCATATCTCTTTTTCTCAAACATTTTTTTCCCTGATCATTTTTCTTCCATCATGGGTACATGATATAAACTTTGATAACCCACCGCATTGTAAACGCTTCTCATTTAAACACATTTTTACAAAAAATTACAATCATTGTATCTAACACATTAAAATAAATCTAATAGGTCCTTACATAAATTTGGTATTTTAATTGTACCACACTCTTGTAAAATTTGGTTAGTATACAAAGTATAATTAATATTACATGTAATAGTTCATGGTAGATAAAAACTACTTTATCTTATGTTCTCATCAATTTTAAGTAACCATTTTTGGGTTCCAGAATTATTACAATTTTATCAAGCTCATTAGAAAATTTTGAATATGGGATATCATTCTTATTCGGAAAGGTCCTCTCTCTTCTTAAGTAACTTGGAGATACAATTAATTTCATTTTTTTATGTGCACATGTTATCAATTTTATTAATATTATCAACAATTGGATCATGGAGTATAATTTTAATATCATGGGGTTCATTTCTACATTATTCAAAAATATTTCTAAATTTGAATTCTTATTTTCTATGATGTTACTCTTTTCAGTAGGTGTTTCATAACATTTTGCAACGTTTTCACTTTCATGTTCAACATTTTTATTTTCAATGTTAAGTAATAATGTTTTCCCTTTATTACTAGTTGTAGGAAATAAATCTTAGATGCAACCTTTATCAATGTTTTTTAAATTGTCTTTAATGACACATTTTGTTCTAGAGTGCACACACACACTTGTAAATTTAAATTTTATAATTGTTTTAGATTATGTTTTTTGTGCAATCTAGTAATGTGAATGTTTTGATTATTAAAAACTATGATAGATGTTGAACATGTTTTGTGTTAATGGTATGGAAATATTATTGATGAGTAGATGAATTATTAGAACTGTTTTAGATTTCTATTCCTTATATCTAGATATATTATTTAAACTAAGTTCTCATTGCTCCTTTAGGTACACATACATAGATAACATGGATAATGCAGATGTTCCACCTCCGGAATCTTTGTTTGCAAATGCCACTAATGAGATTAATAAATTGAAAGACTCATTAGCACAAAATGCTAACCCAGGGATATATTCTGAACCATGCATGTCAATATTGCATAGTCTTGAAAAACTAAGAGATGAACTTGAAAGGACAAGTACATTTTCTCCAGATAGAGTAGCTTCTATTCTTTCCCGCATGCGGGAAGAAGTACATGGTGAGGTTCCCCTTAAACAAATACAGGATAGCGTGACCAAAGAAATGATAAAAACCAATTGTTTTCCATTTTATCAAAGTGCACATAAGGTTAGGGGATACCAGGTCACTAGATGTGTTGATCGTGATATGGCCTCATTGATCTACCCATGATTTCTCGCAACACATGGTCAATACCCAAACAATGACCAGATTCCATTATATTTTGTTCAACAGTTGTATGCTGAGGTCCATTTGGGCCTCAACGTCAACTACATGGACATTCCACCATGTGCTGGTCAGGGGCATGGCAGGATTGCTGATAGACCCACTTATCATCGAGCAGATAGACCGACCCTAGTGTTTAGGGTATTGGTTGGTGAGAGGTCTCCTGCTCTCACCCCAACTCTAGCCCCCATAGTAGATGAGGTTGTCGTTGCTTCCCAAAAGGAAGCAATTGATACTATAGGTGACATTGCAGCTGCCACCACTAGGATATTTGTTGATCGTGTAAGTCAGTATTTGATGTCTAGACATCCCCAACCCACGCCATATTCAGCACAGTGGACCACCATGGATCCTTTCACAACAGCAGGCATCCCTACTCCCATAGAGCTTGAGGCACTTACAAGAGATATGGCATGCAAGACTCTGCATTGTTTGGCTGAGAAACTCTTGGAGGCATATGCCTTAATTGCATCAGACTATGGGATTGGTATAGAGAATGTTAGAGATCGTTTGGCACGTGGAGGTCGTTCACTTCTAGGATCCCATCACTCTCAACCCAGCACTAGTGCTCATCACGATCCACCATCTGATCATCCGATAGTTGCACAAACTATGGGTTTTACTGAGATGTTGGTTGGTGCCTGTTCGTTATCGTCGATGCCATCTCACCTACATAGTCCTCTCCACTCATCATTGCTGGCATGACATGAGATAGATGAAAGGGATGCAAATATTGATTAGTCTCTTGAACGTATAGTTGATATGGTGGAGGCGACCATTTCAGAGGACTCAGGTCATCCGATATCAGATGATGTGCATGTATGTGTGCATGTTTCAATTCATTTTTAATTATTTTTAAATTTTAGTTTTAATTTAACTAGATATTCATGTACTGATATATTTGAATTCATATATTTGTAGGTGGACATACCTAATGTCACTCCTAGTCTTGTTCCAGATCGTACACATCGACGTGACTCTATGGATGAATCTGATGCTAGTGGACATGTGAGTTTTAAATTTTTATATATACATGTGTATATGTACATGAATATGTACATGCATAGATCTAGATACATATTTAATATAAATTATATGTATTTAACACATTTTGTACACCATTTTATTTGCAGGGCTCAGCACATCCATCAGAGCAGGACCGTTCTCATTCAGATGGTCATTCGACTAGGAGTCGACATTCATATTAGGCCCTGCATATTAGATGTATTTTCTTATATGATGATCTTTCTAGTATTTGACCACTTTCAATGATCTCTAACTTACACATTTGCTTTTATGATATATACATACATTTGGAACTTTGCTTATAACATGTTACATGTTTATACATTGATCAATATTGATATGTTTACATGTTTATATGATATATGTATACATTCGCTTATATTCAATATACATGTACATTTGCTTATTTGATGATCTCTTACAACTTACATTTCCTTATATGATATATACATTTGATCTCTCTAGAGTAGAATTTTAGGAAATGAATGCCACTTTATAATTAAGTTCATTCACATGTTGATCACAATAAATATTTTGCACACGCATGCCTTGGATATATATGAATCTTGAATGTTTTCTTTCTATGTATATAAAAATAGAACCATATACTCATATAAGCATTTAAATATGTACAATAATGATTATAAAATGCATCATTTAAGCACAATAATAGGAATTAATTCACTAAATTGTAATAAAGTATTAATGGACAATAATGAATAATAATGGATCTTAATTATGGTATATGATAAAATAATAATAGTGGTTTGACAAAATTATTTTAGTGTCTTACAAGATGATGTTCAAAATAACATTGTTTAAAAAAAAAGAACTTAAGAAGAATGGATTAAAAGAGATGAAAAAAATAATGATATGCCTCAATTAGGTGGAGGAATAAGAAAATATTAGGTGGTTGATGATGATTGGACTGAAGAGATTATTTGTGTAAAAAATACACAAGTTAGCTCTCAAAAGA
The DNA here is from genome assembly GCA_007115665.2 of Sequoiadendron giganteum. Classification (NCBI taxonomy): domain Eukaryota; kingdom Viridiplantae; phylum Streptophyta; class Pinopsida; order Cupressales; family Cupressaceae; genus Sequoiadendron; species Sequoiadendron giganteum. The sequence goes on along the minus strand of CM021103.1, from coordinate 132,354,630 downwards.
AGAATTATGAGGAAAATTTCATATGAAATATAGAAGATGATGGAAGAAAAGAAGAGGAGGAATGTAGAAAATGATTTAAGAAAAGTAAAATTAGGTGAAAAATGTGATTGATTGTTTTTGAATACTTAGTTATGTTGACATGTGAAGATCAACTTTATCTTAATATACATGTAGATTTTATGCACCAAATTATGTAGGATTGAGGTTAAAATGTATCCAATGCATGTAATAACTTATAATAAAATAATAAACAAGAGGAATCCCTAGTATTCAATAAGACATTTTATTTTCTTAGTGGGTCTAAGATGGGACAACCAATAGACACAAAGAGAAGATAGAAGATATGCATCAAGATCTATTGTAAAGAAAGATGTAACCACATATTCTCAATGCAAAAATTGGAATATTTCAACTTAGATATGTATGTAACCAAGTAACCCTAAAATCATGAAATAAATGTTGTACACAACTATACATGAATACATCTATGGATGGTACAAAATCCTACTGCCAAAAGATCTCAAACCAATGAAGGTACAAATATAACTTTGGAAAAAAAGGTGTCAATCCTAAAGAAAAATATGACTTAATGCTTCCTTGATACAACCATAAGTTAACCAATCAAATCATTGTATTCCTCAATTTAATTTAAGCATAAATGTATATGACATATTCTTATACATATGCACTCTCTAATACTTATGGGGCAACCATATATTCAACCAACTTAAATACATGCACAATGAGGAGAATTGTGCACATTTTCACTATTCACCAACCAACACGAAGCATAAACATTCTACAAGACACTTTTGGGATTTTTTGTTTGGTACAACATTCTACAAGACACAAATTTTAATATGTTAGGTTTCTTTTTCTACAACAAAAAAGAAGATTGAGACAACATTCACTTTATATATATAGAAGACATGGACTAATGAATCAATGATTTTTCTTGGATGTATAGGAGAAGAAACATCTTGAGATGTAGTCATGTAACATCTCCTTGTGTGCCAATTGTCTTTTTTGTTGAGATGCTAGATTTGGGGGATCATTGAAACTAACACTAAATTTTCTTCTACTCCCACCATCACTCTTCCAATGAATTTTTTTATGACAAGGTTTGCACATTATTTACATAACAAGTACTTGAATTCCATGGAACAAATATATAATTGGAAATATCTACTCAATTTAAGGTTCTCAATGTATTTCAACCCCTAATTTGTGTCCAACCAAATTTAAAACACTTGTCATCAACATATATTATAAGTAACTAAAACAATCCAGAGTTCAAACAAGTTACTATAAGTTCTCGTCTTGAACATGTATGTACATGTACAAGTGAACTTGAAAATCATGGATATAATCTAACTCAAACATTCTGGTTCAACCCGCTCTTGAATAACATGTAATTTTTTTTGATGGTCATCACTATCTAGTCTCCATTTTTTTCGTCCACGTGCATGTGGAACTGCATGAAGATGTAGGGCGGTAGCAATTATAAGGTGACTATATTGATATACCTTGTTATCAACTTGATAGTCCACAAAATGAATCCCATGTTGAACAACTTTGACTTGTTTTAGATATATCCCTTGCACAACAACAGAACCTGCACGATAAACATGAACCTGAGGTAATACATGTGCATGTGTACAACATTTGCGTGCTCAAGGTTTGTACAATATATATTTAATGTTTTTAATGTAATGTACACATGTACACAATGTATATATATAATTTGAAATTCAAACTCACCTGTGGGAAATAACATTCCATCATTTGTTTCAGGCCGTGTTAGCTTATTCCTCTCTTTTGTGCAACGCAGTAAATAATAGCTAACACCTTCTATGTTTCCAGGCTCTGCTATAACTGCAAAAACATCTCCTGTACACCAAATTTACACAATAAAATTCTAAAAAAAATAGAATTGTCTCTACACAAGTTAAAGATCATTAAATTTATATAATATTTAAATTATTGAAAACTTACACATGTACCTTTTCTAACCAATCCTGAAATATGGTCATAATCAATTGAAATCAAAAGAATGTCTTGAAATCTTTCATCCTCATTTTCATCGTATGTGTCTGAAACAAATAGTGACACCATATCCCATTTACTAACATATTCAAGTTCTTCATTGTTGCATGCATGAGAGTTTCCTGCAATGCACTCAGTGCAGAAACAAGAGTAATCTCTCGTGTATAATGTCCATCCAGGGTGACTATCTGAACTCATAACACAATGGAAAGATCTTGTTTTTTCTACCCTCTTGCATCCATGCATCGATCTTCTATCCACACCTAGATAAATGTAATTGCAAAAAACTTATATATGAACTTGAACATGTGTGTGTATATATATATATATATATGTAAATTTTAAATTTAAATAAATTTATTTTTTTAAATGTAATTTATACATACTTGATATCTCCCAAAACACTCTATGTGGAATGTTTTGGTTTGTTCTTGAAGATGTGCCGACCTCATTTGATGCAAAGTGTTTCTTGCACCATTCAACAACATCATGTGCATCATCTATATGATCTTATGAATAACTCATTTGATGCTTTCTTAAAGCACATTTGATGCAAGCTCCTACACCATCATGTTCACCCTTTCCATGCCCACTCTCAAAGAAACTCCAAACATGTGGTATGTTGTAAATTTTATGATATCTAGAAAGTTCATAAAATGGCCGTGATGATTTGAATTGTGCCACACATCCATCTGACCATACAAAATGTTTTTCAAATTTTACACCCTTACTTCTCAAATTCTCAAAAAAACATTTTGTAAAACAATGTTGTACAAAAAGTGCGTCATGCTTTTTATCATCACTAATATAAAAGTGATATTCTTTCTTGATGGCTCGTTGTTCATCTATACTCTCAACACCATCTAATTCCAATTGTGCATGTCGATAACACACATGAACCATAATAGTGACCTGTTTTGAAAAGTAATATTCTGATTGAATCTCTTTTTGATGTACGAAAGAGTAATTTTCTGCAAAGTCAACTACTGATAGAACTGTTCCAAGTGGGAAAGTATCTCTTAATGTTTGAAATTGATGTGCTTGCCACTTAGCATAAAAGGAATGATGTATGTATGGTTGTATCAATTTTTCAAAATCTTCCATAAATTTCCCAATAGGTATCTCCTCTACTACATAGTTTAACCTTGTGGATTCTTTCCCAAAATTTGTTTGAAACTTTACATACTTGTAACTCTTGCAATTTACTGTCTTTGTTAGGTCAAAATTTTCATTTGTTGAAGGAAAGTTAGCCAAATTTCCACATGTTTCATAGAGTCCTTTTATGCATTTTATTTGAAGTCCATTTTCATGATCACATAATAGATCCTTTATGAACAAACTTACCTGTTTAGGAGGTGCCTTTTGAAAACCATATCTTTCTTCTCTCATCTTTTGAAACACCTGATAGTAGAGATCAAATTCAATGTGATAACAACAACAAAAAGTTTCAAAAAACTTGTTTATCTTCACATAGTATGGATTTAACCTTTCAAACATTGTTTGCCCAATCTTTATATGAGGATACTATTCAAACAAAAACTGCCAAGGCCTTAGCATTTTTTCTTTCCTTTGCGGCTGTGCCTTAATTTTGTATGCTCACTATCCTCGGTGCTCGCCACGTGGCTTCCTCGCAAAGTTTTTCGTTCCTGCTTCGTTTCACTTTTCGGCAGTCTTCGTCTATGCACCGTGTGGCTCACTCGGTTTGCTTTGCTGGTTCAGGCCCACCTCGTTCTTTACTTTTGCTCGAAGCTCTCCACGTGGATCTCCCTTGCAGCTTTCTGCTAGGAACCTTTGCTGCTTTCTATTGGGCTTCGTCTGGGCGACACATGGCGGCTTAGTTTCTGCATTGGTTTCTTTGGAAATACTGTCGGATCTTTTGTACTTCTCTACCACGTGTCTTCTCCTGCTGATGCATGATTTTCCATTGTGTGTCATGGCCTTGCTGGCGTATTGCTAACCGATCAATGTCTACTGTGGTGACTCGAGATAATCTGGGCCGAGGATCGCCATGCATGGTCTGCTTCTTCATTATGCATCTTCAGGCGGTGGGATGGCCATATAAATGGGGACTTGTTTTCTTTATTTGGTTGTTGATTAAGTTTATGAAATCTCTTGAGCACTAAGGATTAAGCCTTGTGCAATAGTTACTTTCAATTCAAAAACTTCAGATTGTGCCAAATAAATTTGGCCTTTCTGTTTTCAAGTGTTCGCTGGAACTATTGACTTGTGCTATTGTCTTTATTTTTGTATGAGTGCCTGTTCTTCAGTTTTTTGTAACCTTTCATAGCTAATATAAATACAGATCATGTTTCTTCGACTCTTCTATGTTAAAGCAAAGTTATGTTTGATTACATTATACATATAGGAGGATGGTGTTGAATGACAAATTCTTTTGAGAAAATTATCTTAATTAATGGCAATTTAATGGTTCGGGCCTTTGCATTATGCACTGTGCTCTAGTAAAGTTATTCAAAGAATTTGGCGCATTTCCTGTAGTGTAAATTTTACATTCTCGCAATCTCCCTTACCTTTTACTTCACCCATTAAGTGAAGAGCCGGCTTCGGTAAAACCCCGGAGGTCACTTAGCTAGCACATAATGTCCCCATTAGCTAAGTTTCTCATAAGACTGTTGCTACATGCAAAATACTACGTCAATAGATACATATTACAAAAGCTCATATACATCTCAAGCTGTGTTATGTCTAGCCAATGTTTAATATGTTCTTCATAAATACTAGGTCCAATCCTGCGCCTCATAACATCTCTAGTATTTGATGACGGATGGGTTTGATCATTCCAAAAACTTGAGATCAAGTTCCTAACAACATCTTCAATCCTGTCAGAATGAGGAGATCTACACATAATTGTCCAATTGCCTTTAGAACTATCATCTAAAACCTTTCTCTTTTTCTCATATTTTATTAGTGTGGTTCTACTATAACCAAATTCAGTGGAAAGTGCTGACATTTTTATTTTTCTGGATATTTCTTTATTTAAAACAGATGTCAAAATCAACTTTCTTGCAATGGTTCTATCCACTGATCGAGATCCTTTCCCAATGGAATCTAAACCTTTTTTTACATTTTCAACAATATCTTTTTGCAGTCTCATGTGTTTCCTCTTATTCGATGCAGAATGTACACCCAACAATTGTAATGACTCTTTCAGCTCATCACGAAGAAGTAAATGTGATAACAATTGGGTTTTTTCAAGTGTTTCAAGATGATTGAAATGATCATGGATTATTCTATTAAAATATTTAGTCATTGACCTCTTACTTGTATTTTTAGGTTGGTCGGCATAACATTTCAGTTTCTCCATATCCATTTCAAGTAAATGATCTAAATTTCTATAAGAAATTTGTTTCCCCACTGTTTCAGCTACTTTTATATGCTCATCCATTGGTGTAGAAGGAAGTGATCCCGATCCCTCTCCAACATGCATTGTTTGAACTCGGGCCTCCTCCCTATCTTCAAGGTCCATGTGTTCTTCAACTGATTCATTTGGTCCAATATCTAGATTGGGCTCGACTTCTGCTTGAGAACTTCCTACTTGTTGAGCCATTTGTACATGTCACAAAATATTGTGCAAAGAAAGTGAGAGATGGTGATATATAAGTGGAGTTGAACATATAAAATCAAAGATTCTTGAACTTAACAATTCCATGGAAAAAATGCATTTGAAAAGGATATGATTCTAAGATGGGATATATGAAAATGGTATGATATATGATGTGATAAGCTAAGAATGCAAGAGGTCAAATGCAACTCTAGGTCCAAATTTGGTTACGATGCAAGGCTTGACTTGTGTTATGATGGATAAACACAAGGGAACAATGATCAAGAGAGGGTATGCAGGAGATGATGGACTCCAAAAGGATTTCCCTAGACACGCAAGGATAATGGTATTTTCCCTAACTTGAAATTCCATGATAAACCTTAAGTGATGTGGGCAATAGATAAAAAATGGATTGGTTTTGAGACCTATGAAGAGTAGTGGAACTCGTGCAAGAGCTAAGGGTTCTATTTGATCAATGATGACTATGCAAATGACTAAATTTATGGAATGTATGCAACTTGGAAAGTTTAGGCACGATATGATATTGATATATATGCAAGGGGTTGTACATGCAAGACCTAGGTGAAATGATATATATGTATGCAAGAGTAGGAATATGTAAGGACTAGAATGCAATGAAAAGGATATGATTCCAAGATGGGATATATGAAAATGGTATGATATATGATGTGATAAGCTAATAATGCAAGAGGTCAAATGAAACTCTAGGTCCAAATTTGGTTACGATGCAAGGCTTGACTTGTGTTATGATGGATAAACACAAGGGAACAATGATCAAGAGAGGGTATGCAAGAGATGATGGACTCCAAAAGGATTTCCCTAGACACGCAAGGATAATGGTATTTTCCCTAACTTGAAATTCCATAATAAACCTTAAGTGATGTGGATGATAGATAAAAAATGGATTGGTTTTGAGACCTATGAAGAGTAGTGGAACTCGTGCAAGAGCTAAGGGTTCTATTTGATCAATGATGACTATGCAAAGGACTAAATTCATGGAATGTATGCAACTTGGAAAGTTTAGGCACGATATGATCTTGATATATATGCAAGGGGTTGTACATGCAAGACCTAGGTGAAATGATATATATGTATACACAAACTATGTGATATGATCTATGTATGCAAGAGTAGGAACATGTAAGGACTAGGATGCAATGAAAAGGATATGATTCTAAGATGGGATATATGATGTGATAAGCTAAGAATGCAAGAGGTCAAATGCAACTCTAGGTCCAAATTTGGTTACGATGCAAGGCTTGACTTGTGTTATGATGGATAAACACAAGGGAACATTGATCAAGAGAGGGTATGTAGGAGATGATGGACTCCAAAAGGATTTCCATAGACACGCAAGGATAATGGTATTTTCCCTAACTTGAAAGTCCATGATAAACCTTAAGTGATGTGGGCGATAGATAAAAAATGGATTGGTTTTGAGACCTATGAAGAGTAGTGAAACTCGTGCAAGAGCTAAGGATTCTATTTGATCAATGATGACTATGCAAAGGACTAAATTCATGGAATGTATGCAACTTGGAAAGTTTAGGCATGATATGATCTTGATAGATATGCAAGGGGTTGTACATGCAAGACCTAGGTGAAATGATATATATGTATACACAGACTATGTGATATGATCTATGTATTCAAGAGTAGGAATATGTAAGGACTAGGATGCAATGAAAAGGATATGATTCTAAGATGGGATATATGATGTGATAAGCTAAGAATGCAAGAGGTCAAATGCAACTCTAGGTCCAAATTTGGTTACGATGCAAGGCTTGACTTGTGTTATGATGGATAAACACAAGGGAACAATGATCAAGAGAGGGTATGTAGAAGATGATGGACTCCAAAAGGATTTCCCTAGACACGCAAGGATAATGGTATTTTCCCTAACTTGAAATTCCATGATGAACCTTAAGTGATGTGGGCGATAGATAAAAATGGATTAGTTTTGAGACCTATGAAGAGTAGTGGAACTCATGCAAGAGCTAAAGGTTCTATTTGATCAATGATGACTATGCAAAGGACTAAATTCATGGAATGTATGCAACTTGGAACTTAGGCACGATATGATCTTGATATATATGCAAGGGGTTGTACATGCAAGACCTAGGTGAAATGACACATTCTATGTATGCAAGAGTAGGAATATTTAAGGACTAGGATGCAATGAAAAGGATATGATTCTAAGATGACATATATGAAAATAGTATGATATGATGTGATAAGTTAAGAATGCAAGAGGTCAAATGCAACTCTAGGTCCAAATTTGGCTACGATGCAAGGATATGACGTGGATGGAGGACTAGGATATGATGTGGATGGAGGATTAGGATATGACATGATTGGAGGACTAGGATATGACATGAATGAAGGACTAGGATATGATGTGGATGGTTGGTTTCCCTTGTCAAGGTTAGGGTGGGTATGACTAATGGAAGGTTTTTGTGACTTAGTGTCATGGGTGGTGTTAGGGGACTCTTGATAGTTTGACTGTATTGATTCAGATTTGGAGGATGATGTTCATTTGTTCACGTTGTCTGAAAATAGTTGGAAAACACGTGGTGTTGTAAAGAATGAAAATCAACCACATAGAAGACATTTACAAAAATAAAATCCTAAGGCTGCAAGGACAGTATTCTTATGGACCCCACGAACCGCATATCCTTAGCGAATGAATTTCAGAAGCTTAGCCCCACGGGCCCCCCCTTACATTGCACTCACTTCTCAGGGCAACCAAGCTTCCAATCTCCATGAAACTCCCATGATAGATTGATCATTTCTACTAAGAACTGCTCAGGTGCGGGTGCCTTGGCAACGGCCATTGCTACACCAAAGAATAGAAGGTTTGTGGTTTTCTAAAACAAAGAATTTATTTCGGGCACCCATTCAGAAGGCCACATGAGAGGCATTATCATCCCAGTCTGTAGAGGTTATGCTCTGCAGGTTTTGACGCACCACAAGGGTACTGGGGAGTCAATTGCTTATCCGCAGGAAGTTCTGTAATGCTAAGCTTTCCTTAACATTCAAATTTATATACCAGTTGGGCGTCGCTTGGCTTTAGCGCGTTCTCGGTTTGAGTCGCTTTGGGGTGAGTACTTTTTCCCACCAAAGCAGGCCCAAGATCTAAGGCTTAACAAAAGCGAACCAAAATATTCATAGTTCAATTGATCTTTGTTTAAAAACAAAGAAAGAGCACATGAATATTTCAGATCACACTCGCATGGTGTTCTTTTTAAACCAAAATCAAAATGTGAACAAACAAAGAATGCACAAGGTTCATTTTATCCATTTGTAGTGTTTTTCAAGCAAACCTGGGTTAATTTTAACTGTTTGTAGTGTTTTCTATCTAAGAGTTAATTTTAAACCCAATGAAAAATAAAGTGTGTTGTCCTTTTTAACCCATATGCATTTGCATGTCTGTTCTTTTTTAACCAATGCGTGTAAAATGCAAGTTGTAAAGAAAAAAAAAATTAAAATAGCATTTAGCTAATTCCAGCTGGACACATGCTAAAACAAACAGATTAGTAGCACAAACAAAAAAAAACTCTAATCTAGAAATAAAGAAAATAGGAAAAAAAAACTGAAAAACAAGATAGAAAACCGGGACAAAAATCTTAGATAGTGTTGTAAGTCTATGAGCCTCTTTGTACCTAAGTAGATAGTCAAGATCTAGTAAATTTAAATATTTTATTTTTCTTCTAGATAAGGTATCCCATTACGAGAGATCGTTAGGATTTGTGTCTCAACCTTCAATCCCTATCTATTAATACTAAACAAAATCTAATTTTCAAATTATAAAACAACAAATATATATAAATTTCAACACTCATAATTTAATTTTTGGCTTGGAACATGTTAGAATAGACATTAATTCTAAGAACATGATAATTACAACAAAATGCATCTCTTTCACATCTTAATATTTTTAAATGGGCACAATCATATAGAACTCATTTTTATGGATGAAAAATATATTAATAAACTTGGGAGTAGATGTTAAAATTATTCTTAAAATAAATTGGGAGGAGCTTGGGAAACCAAATTTACATGATACTCCCTATGATATAGTACTAGATGAGGGAGAAGATCCAAAATTTTCATTAGCACATGGTATCTAATATAAAGGTCTTGAACCTATTGGGTTTAAAGGAAAAATAAATTTTGCGGTGTTTGAGATTCAAAATGACTCTTTGGTGCTTTTAAAATTTTGTTTAATCTCAAATTGGTTCATGTAGAATGTAATGAAATCTTTGACTCCCAAAAAGAAGAATTAACATTTTATACATCATGGAGGGCTAGATAGTGCATATATCTTTGAATATGAATATAGATTAAGATTATGATAAGAATCTATAGCAAAAGAAAGAGATGTAGAAGAAGATGACATATTTAGATGGCTATATTCATTGAGGAAGCTACCTAAGAAAATATCATAATCACAAATTTTCATATTTCTTCTTGTAGATTCATATCTCTCTTGGAAATGCTTGTTGATCCATCTTCTCAAATTTTCTTTTTTCATATATCTAAGGGATGCACTTATTGCTATAGATTATATATATATTTTTATGTTGCACTCATCTTAGTTCTAGATGCACATAGGATAAGAGCACAACCATATTAATCTAATGTATTTTTATTTGATTATTTGTGGAGGTAAAAATACCAAATTAGGGATTTGACAATATTGGTAAGATAACCAAAATTCACCCCTTTCCCTTTGTGGAACTAGCTACATGTATTCTTGGAAATCTCTTCATATGAAGGTTTTGTGTCTTTTCCTATCTATCATAATTATATTATCTTAGAGTTCAGTTTAAATAACATTATGACCATTTTATATCATTTAATTTATTTTACAAAATTTATGTGTTATTCTACTATTTAGTTTCTTGTTATTGGTTGTGTATTTTATTCTTATTTTATAGACTTTCAATTTTTTGCATAAACTGGTATTTTTTATGTACTTGACAAAAATCTATGTAGTCATATAGAGGTCTTAATGTAGTCATGCTACCATCTAGGAAACATGATTTAATTTTTATTATCTTCTATTGATTCATATTCTAGATTCCTATCACATGATTCAAGATATCTATTTCTCAACTTTCATTCTAGGTTTTTCTTTGTTTATAATTAAATCCCATTTTTAATAAATTGTTTGATAAAAATATAGTACTTTTTTTTATAGGAAAAATAAGTTTGCATAATATAGGTGAAACCAATTTAGATAAGACCATTTACACTTGTTGATTTATCTATTTTGGATAGTATTTTTGTGTTATTAATCTTATCTAGGAATAAAGTTAGTTAAAACTTTAAACTTTTTATTTAGGTAATCAAATTCAATACATTTTTATTTTTACTATCAATATGTTTATTTCTTTATGAATTATTTCATTGCTATGAAGAATATTCTAATTCTAATGTTAGATTATGTGTTAGAAAATTTAGAAAATATTATTTTAGATACATATTTCTACATTATATGTTCCTCGCATATAAACTTATTTAGTTAATGTATGTTTTATGTGTATATTCATCGTACTTGTTAAATCTATCATAATCCAAAAATAGTTATTGTTAACTAATATGATTCTATTTATTATAATATTTATAATTTTTACCAATTTTTGTGTGTTTGTGGGGTGTTTGAGCTATCCCTACCTTCTCAACTAATTATCACTATTTAGGTTTTTTAGATGAGTTTATAAATTCTTTTTTGTTGAATTATATTGTGTCATCTTCTTTTATCCAATTTGGTTATACATAATGATTTCCCTACTATTGATTTTCATGTATTGATACAAAGGGAGATACCAAGATAGAGGAGGAAATACTGGTGAAAGATGGTGTTTCTACCATATCTATATAATTGATGATGCACAATTGGATGAAATAAATATAATAATTTAAAGAAGGACATAAACATAGATATATGCAAAATTGGGTGCCACAAAAAAATACAAATAAAGAGAATATATTGTAGATCAAAACTAGTAAAATATTTAGTATAAGGATTCATAAAATCTAGTGATAACTTGCAGATTTTAGTTTTATAGAACTCATTGATGATGTGCATTTGAGTTTTCATTTCCAAAAAAATGAAATGAGGAACCTTCAATTTTCTTATATATCAATTATTTGATGTATTTTGATGCATTTTTCCTTGTTGCTAGATAAAACATATGATAAACCCGCTAAATTGTAAATAAATAAATTTACCCATATTTGACGAGAAAAAGAAGAAATAAACACGTACCTTGTTTCCTTCTATGATAATTTGTCAAATTTTGTTTGCGTCTATTTTCTTCTTTATCTTTTGAAAATTTTCGTTGAGCTTTGTTTTTTCTTTTTGCTTTTTGTCCCATTTTCTTCTTCAAAATACAAATGATTGATTTAAACCAACAACAATTTTTTCTCCAAAATGCAAAAAATCTGTCACAAAAACTTGAAAAAACTTAAAAAACTTAAAAAAACTTATAACAGTAAAAACAGATGCAACAATAACAAACATTATCAAAATATTCATCATTTTTTAACCTGTAAAATATATTTTTCAGTTGACAGGCTTGGAAGCATTAGGGTCGCCGCCGTTTACACAGGAGCTCGGAAAAACGCAAAAAAACCTGGAAAAGATGTTTGACTTTCGGATGTATAGTGAGGGGGTTCGGCTGAAACAATTTTGTGTGGTTCGAATGAACCCCATTAAAATGATTTCCTTAATTATTTTAAAGAGGTTCGGCCGAACACCCTTTATCCCCAATCTCCCAAAAAAATCATTTTTTTTTGTAAAAAAATGTCTTCCGAAGCTCAATTTGAAAATGAAAATGTAGAAGACTTCAGAAACCCAACTAGAAAAGGGTAGTCCTCAGAATGAGCTATCCAATGAATTAAATTTTAATATTTTTTGGTTTTATTATGTATTTTATATTTTAGTTTTATTAAACATAGGTTTTTCACCGAAAATGAAGCTCTCTGGTCTACACATGTGGAAAAATAGCAGATTATGAAAATAATTTTTTTAAAAATATGCTGAGGCTGGGTATTGATGTCATTGATCCATTAAAAAAAAAAAAAATGAATTTCGATACATACATAAAAAGTTATGTTGTATACAGTCCGCCTATGTCTGAATTGCAATTGGTTTGACTTCAAAACTTGATTAACGAAAAAATATTCAATAAAAATCTATGAGACCAAATGCAAGTGCTAGATATCGTAGTTACAAATCTAAATTTAAAAAAAATAGAATTTTATCCTTTATACAGAAAAAGTTATGTTGTATATGGTGAGCATCACTTTTTAAAAATGTTGTTTTATGAAAAATACCAATTTTTGTGGGAGATGAAAAAAAAAGTCCAATTTGATTCCAAAAATTTTGAAAAAAATATTTTTAGAATCTACAGAAAAAATGTGATGAGACTCTAGTTTTTATCATCTTCAAATTCCTCACGGTTTAGTTGCTATAGGTGCCCAAATATGAAGATTTAGTTAAAAATAATAATTATAGTGTCCAGTTTGGCCAAAAATTGTAAACCACTATTGTGGGATCACCCTCGAGATCCCGTTTAGTAAACGAGATCTTGATTTTTATAAATCGAGATCCCATTTATCAAATGGGATCCTGAGTTCTTTTTTACCATTATTTTTTAATTTACTATCATAAAGGGGCATGTCGAGTCTGAGAATCATTTTGTACGACCGACTGCGACATATTCCCTATTTTCTATCAACTTTTGTCTTGTTGAAGCTCTTCAAGTTGGGCTTTTTTTCAATTTTGAAAGGAAGCATCATTGGGAAGCTGTGAGAAAATATTTTTGTTGAATTGCTATCTGTTTGAAGGAGGCAAATTTTTTATGTTGAATTGCTATTTGTTTTCAAAGGAGGAAGATAAAAAAATTTGAATTCCTATTTTCTTTCAAAGAAGGATGCAACATTTTGTTTAATTAAGCTACTTGTTTGAAGAAGGAAGAGTAGTTTTTTTGAATTCCTATAAATGTTTTCAAAAGAGGATGTAAAATTTTGTTTGATTGAGCTACTTGTTTGGAGGAGGAAGACAAATTTTGAGCAATTGCTACTTGTTTGAAGGAGGAAGAGGATTCTTGTTCAATTGTTACTTGTTTGAAAGAGGAAGAGGAAATTTTTTCAATTGCTACTTATTTGAAGGAGGAAGAGGAATTTTGTGAACAATTGCTACTTGTTTGAAGGAGGAACAAGCTCAAGGAAAACTCTCAAGTTTTTGACATTCATTTGTGTATACTTCAAAAAAATTCAATCATGAGATCACAATGTCGGAATAAGAGGAAATATAGGAAGGTATTGACCCCTGAAGAAATTCAGGAAAAGAGAGAGAAGGAGAAACAAAGAAAAAGAGAAATAAGAATGAAAATTCGATCAATGAACGATGGTGCAACATCCAATTCCATAACTATTGAATATAAAAACATTGAGGAGACCATGGATGTAGACGATGCAAATTTGCAATAAGTGAATATGGAAACTAATACGAATATACAAACTACTCCTGGTATGTCTTCAAATATCCCTTCCAATGCTATGGAGAATGTTTCAATAGACACAAGTCCAGGTACGTCTTCAAATCCACCTTTGAGCCTCATGGAAATGGTGTTTATTAGAGATTTACAAGAGGTTGGATATTACAATGTTGATATTGATAATATTCATAGAGTTAAAGATTTGAGTCAAATTATTGTTGAAAATGAAAATGAAAACCATTTTATTGTTGAAAATGAAAATGAAAATAAAAATGGAAATGAAGATGAAGATGAAAATGAAAATGAAAATGAAAATGAAGATGAGAATGAAAATGAAAATGAAAATGAAGATGAGAATGAGAATGAGAATGAGAATGAGAATGAAAATGAAAATAGTTTTGAATATTTATTTTTTTAAATTGAAAGTGATGTTTTGGATAATCTTCCTAGTAAAATTTCCAAGAAACAAATAAGAACATGTGCTAATAGATTATACAATCAAATTTTTTATCGTAAAAAACTTTCAATTCAATGTCAACTAATGATGCAATTAATGAGAATGCGAAAAACGAGAAAAATAATGAAAAAATTAGGTATTTTTGTCAAAATAAGAAGAAATAATCAATCAATAAAACATACTATGTCTAGTATTGCTAGTGCCATTCAGTCTATTGGCAAAAATAGTAGGTCTAAAGATAAGAATGCAGCAAGAAGAGCTATACGAACTGCTATAGTTAATAAATCAACTTTGAATAAAAGAATGGTAAGCACTATTAGTGAAGTTTTAAAAATACATCCTAAAACATTCCTAAGAGTGGCAAAAAGAAGAGAAAGTATATAAAATGATCCTATCAACCAATGTTGGAGTTCCAATGGTTGACTCTCGAGGTCTTATATGAATTGAATGTTGAAATTAAATCTTTGATTGAAAAATATTGGCATGATAATACTAGGGTATCATCTAATGCTAGAGATGTTTTAAAATTAAGGGTGGGGTCCAGAGTTCACGATCCTCATCCAAAACACCTATTAGATACAGGACAAACTAAATTTTATAAAAAAATTTGTGGCGATTTAGTGTTACCTGGTAATATTAAAATGAGCCAAAGGTCTTTTGAAAAATGTAAACCATGGTATGTAAAAATTAATAAAGAACGAATATCTTGTTGTTGCAAAACACATGTTCAATTTTGTTATTTTTATGATGTTTATTGATATAGACGTTGTACTTTGCATACTAACATGATTATGCAGGAATGTGGTATCAATATGCCACCTGAAATAGTAAGGGAGTTTATATCAAGTTTATTTTGTGAAAGATCTAATGAAAATTTATTTTATTCAAGTTTTTGTATTTCTGGACAATGCAGTAGTTGTGGAAATCTTTCATTCTTCAGATTTTGCATGCATGAAATTTTTGATAATGATTTTGGAAAATAATTAGTTGATGTTAAAATATTTAAGAATGTTAAGTATTCTCTAAAAGATGGAAAAATTGGAAAGCGTTGTGATTTAGTTACAAAAAATGTTAGTGTACAAGCATTCATATTAGAATTTAAGAATAAGATTATACCAAAATATGACATGCATTATCAACATGCTCGATGTCTTGATGGCCAAATTTGCACATGTAGAAACACATTTCAAATTGGTAGTATACTTTCAGTGGTTGATTTTGAGGAAAATTATACTCTAGCTCCACAAGAGGAAATTCAATCACAATATTATAATTCAGTGGAAGTAGCTATGCTTGTCCATATTATTTATAGACATGCAGATGATAGCACAGAGGATGATAGAATTTTTTTGAGGGAGTATCATTTTTATTTGAGTAACAACCAGTTACACTCGTCAGAGTTTGTTCAATACTGTTTCAATATATTTTATAGAAATTTAAGAGAAAGAGGAATCCAAATGACAAAACACCTCATATGGTCAGATAATTGCATGGGGTAGTTCAAGAATGCTTGAGTGTTCTATTGGTTAAGTAGGGTTCACAAGGAACTTAATGTCCAACATATATGGAGTTTTTTTGAAGTTGGGCATGGTAAAGGAGAACATGATGGAGCTAGTGTGTGTGTCAAAAGGATTCTTGCTAGAGAACGATTAAAATTCAAAGATGCAGTAAAATTTAAAGATGCACGTGAGATTGTGGATTGGTGCAATACGAGATTATCTACACCTGGTTCAAGTGAGTACTCTACAGTTTGTCGATTATTTTGGTTGGTTGAAGAAGAGAACATTTTACTTAGAGTTGACTGTGAGACAATCAGTGGATCTACTAAATGGAATTCATTTAGGAGTTCAACAACAAGCACATGGACTATCTAGATAATGGAGCTTGCATGTTTTTTTTAGTTTTGTATCTCATGAGATTGGGAAGAATGTGAAAATACAAAATGGGTTGAAGAGTGGGAGCTCAAAGATCGTTGACACATGCACAAGCACACAATCAACATGAAAGAACTATTGAAGAAAATGACCAAGTGTTTGCATCTAAAGACTATGACCATGTTTCAGACCTTGTAGAAGAATGTAATTTAATTCAATTTATTCCATTTTATTTCACTTTATTACATTATTTTTTAATGCTAGATTATTTATATGGATACGTGCAAGTTAAATTAAATCAAAATTTATTTGCAGGACATGTGTATGTTGTTGTTGCACCTGAGGGGAATGAAGAGGAAACAAAATATCGGTTGGCTCATTGTGTGGAGAGTAAATATAAGTTAATAGCACCTCGAGAGGATGATGATGGCTATCATTATCCAACAGGTACGGTGATCCCCTTAAGACATCCCCTTAAGAAAATTGTTAGAACAAGTCTTTGATCCCCTTAAAAGAAAATTTTGAGAGCTTATCTAATGATAGTTTTCATGTTTTCTGTAATGCCCCACCATGCAACCCTAGAGGAAGTTTCAATTCACTAAACAAGTGTACAAATTTTTTTTTTAAAAGAAGTGAATTAAACCCACATGTTCAACTATAATTGACAACATCCCCAAGGGTTACATAACCGAGATTACTTAAATCCCCATTAACATACAACATCTAAAATACATTGGAAGTAAATAACTCAAGTAGTAACATTCAACAATATAAAAAGATACGAGATAAAATGAAGCATCCATTACATAAATCTATTACATATATCTATTACAATCCTCATTCCCGGAATGAGTCAAAATACATAAGTATGATCATTACAAGGTCCACCTCATAACACAAGAGGGATAAATCAATATCATTACAATTTGAAATACAAAGTACAAGAATTAAAAGCAAGAACTACGAGCTGTCCATCTGGATGTCTTGCCACCAAGTGCTGAAGATCAAGGGGGACCCAACGGTTTTGGTGCATGTTCCACCCAACCTAGTGGTACCTGAAGGCCCACCCCCCATGCTAGGAGATAGTAACAAAGTAACATGGATGAGAAACCTACTACTTCAAACCATAGGCAGACTCATACTGATACAAACTGACTCAACCACACATATGCACAATATAAGTCTAACTCTAATCATGGTTACATTGCTTCCAGACATATTATAATCAAGTGTGCTAAAGAAACATATGCACAACATAACACAGTGTTATCCTAGACAGAGTGTCATCGCAAGGTTTTTCATGAGATATCCTCTAGGAATTCTTCATAGGCTCCGATAATCCTGGTGGCCTCAACCGAATCCCGACACTCATATCACTCAAGCGGAATCAACTACCTCTCATAAGGACAAGATAGTGATTTTGCCATTCCAGGCCTTCTCACTCACCCCAAGTCTAAACAAACCCTTGTGTCTATGAGTGAGGTTAATTTATCTTGGTTAATGTGAACTACATCCTAATCCTCTAAGTACATTTACTTTAGTTCTCATTTGTTAAAATCACTTTTGAAGGTTTCCCGGTTTACCTCTTTGGGCTCCAGCCCCTAACAAAAGCCACTCTTCTAATTGGATAACACACTACACAATCTAACTCCAAGGGTTACTCAAGTGTTACAGAACTGAACCAACATGCTTTCTCCTATCCTAGGAGGCAACCACAAAGAAATCCACTCCAACACTAGGAGGAAACTAAATACTTGTAACACTACCCAAGGGAAAATCAAAACAATAACTAACAAGGGAATGACCCACATTCACTGGAAGACTTTACAATCCAAAACTCAACACCCATTCTCAAAGTAATCATTAAAAGAGAAATCCATATAATCATGCATTGGCAATAAAAAATACTACATTTGGTTATCCTAAAACCATGTTCCTAACTAATGCTTCTCACAGGAAATAGAATAATACCATTCTAGAATTTACATTGAGCAATAAATTTCCATTAAATAAATAATCTCCGCAACTTAATCAAATCATGAGCAATACTAAATTCAACTATAATTAGTTGTCCAAGTCGTTGCATATTCCTATGTTTAACAAAGTATTAAATATGAATTTTTACAAGAGAACACACCTTATATTAAATATTAATATTCGCTATTAAAATACAACTCATATTCTCATTTTAATCTAGCAAATCAAACTATACAAAAAAAAACTTTAAATAAAGTTAAATATATTAATATATAATATTAATTACATACATAATATATATATATTAAATATTATATATATTTATATATAATATTAAAAAAAATACATAAAATATATATATATATATATAGCTTAAATATTATATATAAAAATAAAAACAAAATTAAAATTAAATAAAAACTAAATAAAAAACGAAATTAAAAAAAATAAACAAAAGAAAAAAATTCAAAGGAAATTTAAAAAAAAACAATAAAGGTACAGGTCAGACGATACCTCGTCCGACGGATGGTACCGCTGGTACCTCTGCGCACAGTCCGCAACCACTGCCAAAGCCTGCGCCGACTGTACTCTAAGTATAGCAGCTGGCAGCATTAAGGGGGCCGCAGTTCCCACGGGACAGTGTGTCCCCCCATGTGGTGGGCGCACTACCCAGTGGGTACTGCGTACCCAACAAAAAAGATAGTGGGGGTGCCGAAACCCCCCCCCACACATCTAAAAAAATTTAAAACAAAAATTTCAAGACCCAATTTCGTACGTAATACGAATTTTGGACAATCGTCCTACGACGTCATTTTACAATATTTAACAAAACAATAAAATCAAAAATTATATATATATATATATATATGTAAATATAGGTTATATATATCATATTTAAAATATGATATATGTAATGTATATTTACATATATATATATATTTTTTTTCAGAATTAATTTTACTGGTGAAATTGAAGAAATAAATTTAAAACCAGTAATAAAATTTGACAACAATAGACATCTCATGTTCAAGAGATTAAAAATTTGAATACCAAAAGAAGCCATTCTTCCATGTTTCAAATAATTTAAACAAAGGAAAAGCAATACATTGTTTCTGAGTTTTTCAACAGAATTTTCTAAAAGGGTTTGTATTTTGAAAAACAAATCTGAATACCAAAATGTTGAAGTTCAACCTAGGGTTCCAAATAAATCACCCATTTGCAATTTCTTATCATTTAGAAAATAGATTAAACTAGGAACAACAAATCAAAGAAATAAAAGAAAACCTGGTTATTTGAAGCCACAGGAAATAGCCAAGATTCTTGATGTAGAGCTTCCCTTAAAATCCTCACAATTCCTTTTCAACCATGCAATGAATTTCTAGCTAGCTTTGATCCAATAGCTCCACCTTCTTCACAAAATTTTCTCGCCTTTCAATTTAATTCTACCAACAGAAAATACTTCCAAAATCTTTCACGTGCAAACTCTCTCCA
>CM021103.1:132236506-132334595 GCA_007115665.2 Sequoiadendron giganteum | reverse complement strand
AGCTACTATCAGAGACTTTATATTCTAAGCACGTTGCTGATGAGGCTTTGCTAAATTTTGAAGAAGCAACACACACCTCAATCTCTCAAGAAGAGAGGTACAATGTGGAATTTTTTGAAGAGGAGGTTATTGGCTCTCAGACAACAGATGAAGACAATTTGTTGAAGGAATTTATCGATACAGACCCTTTCAGGAATTATCACTCAACTGGCCTCAGAACTTATGATATTCATGAAGAAGGGAAAATCATGCCCAAGGTTACTAAAGAACTCGAAGGGGAAGAGTTTTCAGAAATATGGACATTATATTTTGATGGAGCTGGATGTAAAGTGGGAGCTGGAGCAGGGATTTGCTTGATATCTCCGTTCGATAAAAAGACGTTGAGGTCTTATCGCTTCTAGTTTGCATGTTCAAACAATGAGGTTGAATATGAAGGCCACATCCATGGTTCAAGCCTTGCAGAGCAAATGGGTGTGAAACAGATAAGTGTATTCACAGATTTTGAGCTGGTGGTTAATCAAATCTAGAGGACTTCAGCTATGAAGAATATCCATATGCGATTTTATCGACATAGAGTCTGGGATCTGATCGACAATTTTGAGGCATTCAACATTCAAGCTATTATGAGGGAAACAAATTCTAAGGCCGATAAAATGGCAACTATCGGAGTTCAATTTGAGCCAGCCTCTAAATTACTAGCAAATAGACATATGGTAAAGGTAATTGTAAGACACGTCATCCTAGATAACAATCAAGATTGGTAGGTATTTGATAGCGATGCTCATATTGCATCATTCCTTCAGCCATTTGGAGAATTCGCCCATCAATTGCAATAGAAGATCACTAAAGCTTACAGAGATCAAGTCATCCAGTTAACATCCAACAAGCTTCTGAGAGGCCTAGTTACTCTTGAGAGCCTTTTTGATTGTGATGATGCGACAAGAGACAAAAGAAAGCTAGTGGCGGATAAAGGTGATTACACCGATTTGCATATCAAGGAGGATCAGAAGCTTAAAGTTGGGAAGGAAGTCTCACAAGAGAATAAAGATAGACTAAAAAATTTATGTGAAGAATACCCAAGTGTAGTAGCTTGGTCATATGATGATCTTAAGGGATATGATACTGGAATCATCAAGCATACTATTGAGCTATCTGAAGGGGTAAAGCCGGTTCGCCAAAAGCAAAGACTTGTGAACCCGAAGATACAATCCCTAATGTCACAAGAGCTAAACAAGTTGATCACATCTCGCACAGTTTTTCCGATCAAACATTGCACTTGGGTGTCAAATCTGGTGCCAGTCCATAAAAAAATGGAGATATATGTCTATGCATAGAATTTCGAGACCTAAATAGAGCGTCCTTAAAAGATCACTACCCCTTGCATTCAATGGAAGTAATTTTGCAGACCGTGGCTGGCTCTAAAATGTTCTTAATGCTGGATGGTTTTTCGGGATATAACCAGATTTGAGTAAAAGAAGAGGATCAATACAAGATGACATTCACCACAAAATGGGGAACGTATGCATATGCTAAAATGCCTTTCGGACTTTCAAATGCCAGAGCCACCTTCTAAAGAGCTATGGAAATTGCTTTTAAAGACTTGATCCACAAGATTATACTCATCTATTTGGATGATTTAACAGTATTCTCAAAATCTGCCAGTGATCATTTTGATCATCTAGAGCTCGTTTTCCAGAAATGCCAAGAATTCAAAATCTCTTTGAATCCAAAGAAGTGTGTGTTCGAAGTTCCCCAGGGAAAGTTGTTGGGATATGTAATCTCTAAGTAAGGCATTGCTATTGATCCAGAAAGAGTTGATGCAATCTGGGAGCTTCCATTACCTGTTAACAAAAAGGGCGTGCAATCTTTCTTAGGTAGGGTTTATTTTATTAGCTAGTTTATTGCAAAAATTGTAGGCATTGTTCATCCTATTACCTTAATGCTGAAAAAATATCATATTTTCAAATGGATGAAAAAAGCAAGAAAAGCTTTTGAGCTTGTGAAGAAGGTTGTTTCTTCTGCCCCTATGTTGGTTAACCTAGACCTGTCAAAAGATTTTATTATGTATGTTTTTGGTGGTGGGAACAGTATCGCCATAGTGCTTATGCAGAAGAGTGATGAAAACACAAGAGAGTCCCCTGTTGCTTTCTACTCATGATCTTTGAAGGAGTACGAAGTAAAGTATAACTTAGTAGAGAAGCAGGCATTCGCTATTGTTAAGGGGCTCAAGAAATTTCGGCACCTGATATCCTATAACAAGGTGATTGTTTGTGTACCACACCCTAGTGTGCAAGAATATATCATGGAGGGGGAAATCACCAAAAAAAGAGCTAACTGGATCACCAAGATCCTAGAATACAACATTGAGATTAGACCTATTAAGACCGTTAAGGGAAAAGGGTTGTGTGAATACATCACTCAAAACAGTGAAGTAGCGACAGATTCTGAAGCTCCGGAAAATGTATTAATAAACGAAGAAAATTCTAAGAGCAACTGGCTTGATGACAGGATAAATTTTATGCAGACAGGAAGGTATCCAAATGATCTCCCATCTTTTAAGAGGCATTTCTATCGTCTACATAATAGCAATTATGTCCTTTTGGAGGATGTTCTGTTCAAAAAAAAATTTAATGGTATTCTGCTAAGGTGCGTAAATGAGGAACATGCCAAGAAGATTTTAGATCAATACCATAATAGCCTTGCTAGAGGGAATTTTTCTACAAGGACCATTACGATCAAAATTATATGTGTTGGTTACTTTTGGCCAACACTTTTTAATGATGCATTTGCATTAATTAGGTCTTGCAGGGAATGTTAGTTCTATGTGGGAAAGAGACAGAATGTTGCTATGCCTTTAAGGCCAATAGTGGTAGAAGAACCTTTTGCTCAATGGGGTTTAGACTTTATTGGGATGATCAACCCTCTTTTTCAATTGGACATAGATGGATATTAACAACAACTAATTATTTTACCAGGTGGGCAGAGGCAGTGCCATTAAAAAATGCAACTGAATCGGAGATTGTTAATTTCCTTGAAGAGCTGGTGGCCAGATTTGGCCCGCCTAAAACAATCATATCTGATAATGCTAAAACTTTTCTAGGTTCAAAGATGAGCCAGTTTGCACTAAAATATGGAGTTTTCCTAAAAATTTCCTCTAATTATTATCCCCAGGGAAATGGACTTCCAGGGTCTACTAACAAAAACCTCATCAGGTTGATCAAAAGAATAGGCTCGGAACACCAAAGGGATTGGCATAGGAACCTTCAAACAATGCTCTGGGCAGATCGAGTTATGCCCAAGCAGATATTGAAAACATCTCCTTATGAGATGGTGTATGGGAAAGAGGCATTGCTGCCCATCACCACAAAAATTTCAGCCCTACATTTGCTCAAGTCCTTGGAAATTGAACAGAATGGGGCAATGGAGGTGCGATTTTTTGAGTTGCTCGAAGTACAAGAAAAAAGGGAACATGCCCTGGAAGCAATGAATAGCTACAGTAGGTGGTGAAGAAATGGTTCGACAAAAGGGCTTCTGATCAGGGTTTACAATGCAGGGATTTGGTCTTCAAATTCAATGAGTGCGGAGAAAAACCCAAATATCACGACAAATTTGATAGCCTTTGGGAAGGGCCATTCAAGATCTATAAGTGTAAAAATTTCAACTCTTTTGAGTTGGAAGATATGGAAGGCAACGCCCTGAGTATTCCCGTTAATGGAATACATCTTAAAAGATTTTATTAATTCTACACACGTGTTAAGTTTTGTATATTTGTACATATGTAATTATTCTTTGTTGTTTTATTTTGGGTCCTCTGTGCACAAGAATTGAAATGAAATACGGCAAATCATGCAAACAATTGAAAGAAATATACAAATGGGCTGGATTATCTAAAGGAGACATATTATATTCATTAGAAAGTCAGAGATTTACAATATATATTTAGGCCAGCAGCCTTATGGTAGCATTTACATGTGCTCGCTATAGCGCGGGGCTTATAAGCATATGAAGCAAAATTTGTGACCATCTTTGTCTTTAAGATATCATGGAGGGACTGACGATCATAGCAGCAGGCGGCTTAGGCTATGGAAATACCATTCCCTTGAAGTCATCATACCACTAAAAACTAGAGAATGGCTCAAGAAAGTGTATGCACATCAAGAAGTAGCAGCCTACGCGGGCTCTAGCGCGATGCTCCTCATGACTTTCTAGCTCAAATCCAAAAAGAAAGGGCCTAGTTGGAACGATGTCTCCGCGCAGCTGCTATAGGCGAATGTTTTGAACCGAGGGAATCCCATGACCCAATTGAGCTGCACGTATAAGCTGCTCCAAACCTCTGAGGTAGCGCTGAAGAAAGACTAGCTTCGTTAGTTTGAAAACCTTATGCTTGGAGACACTGATGTCCAATAGCGAGGCAACGAAATGGGAACAAATGCTAGTGTTCACCCGATATTGCTCTTCATAACGCACGTAGTCTTTCCTAAGGATCCACTTAATGGCTTTCATGTATAATAGGTTTTTCACACCTGCCATACGTTTTAAGTGCCTGCAGGTAATCTTGCCAAGAAAGGTAGCCTGGGTCTTTTTGCAAGTGAGTCTCACTAGTGTTTCCATGATTTCTGCTTTTCTAAGCTAAAAGATTAAAATTGCTAAGGTAGCAGGAGATTGCTAAGCTAAAAGGCTAGTTGATATTGTGGTTTGCAATGCTACACAAGGAGCTGATTTATAGACTAGCTAAAGTTTGCTTGCTGAAAAAATCATGATTAACAATTATACCAAGTGTGTCGCTTCACCTCGGTTTTCAGCATTGCGGCGTGCGAGGTGATGGGAAGGAGAGTCCTAGCTTGCAACTTGCTCCAATGAGCTGCCACATTATTCACAGATCGGCCAAGTGTAACTGATTCGAAGCGCCACCGTCTCATCTGAATCAAGTGAAGGTATGGAGAAAATATTTGTTGTGCAATGTGCCCTGTACGAGCATTAATGTCAATTAATACAGATAGCCTACAAGGAAATGCTCGCGGGAGCACTTGGGTTCACTTTTCAAGACAAGAATCCATTCCCATCACATGCAAAGGATTGTCAATTAATGTTGGAGTATTTTGGCTGGTTGGTGACCTTTTCGCATGAGTAAAACTCATAGTGCATAATAAGCAACTTGGTGAAAATGGCTGGCATGTACCTGTTTCGGTCGTCTTTCTCGAGAAAGCAAAAGGGCAAGTCATGGCATGTAGGGAAACAAATTTATTACAAAGTTTATCATGAAATAGGCAGGTAAGGTATTTGCAGGAAGAGAGAAGTGTTTAGAGAAGCTAAGCCATTTGCAAAAAGATTTGTAGAAAGACTCCTTTGAATTGAAAAGATGGTCCAAATTACAGAAAACCCCGTGCAGACTTTAGCTGAGGTATGTCTAAGCGAGCTGATGAGAAATGCACCCCCTGTATGGCTTTACGATGGAGACTCTTATGCAACTCCAGGCATACCTGCGAAGCCTAACTAGCCTTTTACTCACCCAATAAACCAGAAGCTGTTAAGTGCGGTTCCTCATAGGGACTAAGCAATGGTCTTGGAGGATTGGGACAACATCTATGACCCTGAGTTGTCTAACAATCCTAAGAACCTTCGGGAGGCTATATGCGAGAGAATGAAGCATACGTCAGACCCATTCCCCAAACAGCTATGGTATTGTGGGCTTGTATAGTACATGGTTCCCTTGGTGCACCATTGTTCGAAGGTTGTGGCAGCATGCATGACATGGTTCGATCCGAATATAGGATTTATCAGTGGCAGGGATTTCCAAGTAGTCGTTAGCCCCATGGCTATTCAAGATATGTTGTGCGTCCCATTTCCTTTGGGTAACGAGGTTGACGATTTTGATATGGAAAGAATGCAGCAAAAGTGGGGAGAGCTCCAGTCGGGGCCACAATATTATCGTTTCGAGCTTCAGCAAGTGAGTAGTTCAGCGCCGCCCAAATTTCCTTTCAATTTAAAAGCTCTAAAAGGTGCGGCTTCATCTATCATTTCTATGTTGGTGATGGTGTGCGGTTTGGATTCTGACAAAGAGGTTCATTAGTTTCAAATGTCCCTCTATTTTATGCTAAGAAAGAATCACGAAGACCTGCTTTTTGATTTTCCAAGAATTATTAGTGATGGCATTCGGCGGCAGTTGCAAGAATTTGGACCCGGCTCCAAATTCAGGTATTCGTCTTTCCTGACTTACTTAATTTTGCACCAAAACTCGAATTACTTTTCAAATTTTATGTCCCTATCTATTTTTGATGAGGGTGGTTCAAGAAAGCTAGTTTTGACATGGAGCCCCTTCATGTCAAAAACCTATGATTACTATGCATTCTCGGGTTCATTCATAGCCCCGACTATAAGGGTTTTGGATCAGGGTGGCCTAAATATGTCTGAATGCATATCGCCCTATCAGAGATCTTGGTTGGGGAAGTTGAATCCGCCTTGCAACTAGTTCTTTGGCGTAGATTTCACCATGCTCCGCTTGCCAGGTTTCATCTGGGAGCCTTTTCGCCTTCCCTATTTTCTCTCCGATCAAGTGTTGGCTTTAGAGGCAATGAGGCAGTTATGTACCCTTGACGGTGATTACTGGGGAGGAAAGCATTTAACCTCATATTTGCTACTACTGATAATGTTTGGTTCCGTGTCACTGGTAAAGAAGAGGACCCTAGAGATTGATACCTCAGTGGTTCTACTTTCAATGTTGGGTCACCTTGGGCTGGTACTAATAGATGATCCATGGGTTTACAATATTGACAATAATTTACTAGGTATCGGCATCAAGATCTCGCATTCGCCTCGGCCATTCTGGGACTTCTGGAGGAATCCCCATGAGGGAGATTTTAGTAGTTATGTAGGCCTTGAGTATTTGCCTACACTGGATGGTCAACCGCCATAGCTAAATTTTTATCACATTGTGGGGAGGGCCAACCCAAAGCTGATGATCGACTCCTCCCTGGTCACCCAATCAAAGAAGCTAAAATGGGTACACGAAAAGATGCAAGCCTTTTGGGTATACTGACAGGAAATTCTAGCAACTAGCAAAATATATAATGAGGTAGCCGTCGATGACAGATTTGATGACATTTGGGAAAATGAACATCCGAATGTTGAAATTCCTCCAAACCGCTCAACATCCATGCAGCAATATAGAGGAGAGGAAGCTACCATAGAATCAGAGGAGGAGGTAACTCGGAATCCCCTGCCATCGCCAAGAGTCCAATTCTTGAGAGGAATATTGGCAAACAACTTGTGCAAGAGGGGGTGCCACATGAACAAACATCAGAGCTGGCCGCCCCTTCTAAATCAAAACAAAGGCAGACAAAGATCACCAGTGGAAAGAAATGGGTTATTCTTGACCTCGACGATTTCCTAGAAGAGAAGCGACAATGAACTGAAGAGGCCGGTGAAGAGAGGGAACAGTCGAAGAAGGGAGCAACCAAAGCGTCCGCAGCTCAAACCGAGTGTCAGGTAATTTTTCCTCCCTCTTCTCTCTCCTTTATGTCTTTGGTCTTGCCTCAATCTGCCCCTGCTATTTAATCCACACCAGTCCCCTCCGCCACTAGATTTGCTAAACATTCCAGCCTCACACCTCCGGTTTTCCCTCCTATGTCCTCCGCTTTCCATACCTTACCCGGAATATAATTTGGTGTCAACACCAAGCTCATGGGCCAACAATTTTTATCCCCAAGGCCTAGCCCTCCGGTTGGTGCGTCTCCAATTTTCCCTTACACTGTCACCTCATTTTCATCCCCTCTGAGTGGCCAATTCATCCCGCCATTCTCCCCAACTATTATAATGCGACCCAGGAAGACCTTTGATGCATCGGCTACACTGTCTTTCCTGCTGGCCGTCCCTCAAGAGTATCCATTCGCTAGCGGACTGGGTATCCTAGCCCAGGAATATTTCTAGTGGGTCAATGCAAATAAAAGCACCCACACCAACTGGATCAACAAGCAAAGGGTGAAGGACGCAACCAGGCAAGCAGAGCCCTACTTGCAAACCATTTTCAATGAAAGCCATAATTCCTTAATGTTCGCAAAGATCACTCCTAACGTGATCAAGGTAGAAGGTGAGATGCAGCCCAGTGACTTTTCAATGAATGCTATCAGATTAGACTTGCAGCAGGCCCGACCGCAAGATAAGGTCGAGCTAATGGAGGAGACCCAAAAAATAGTGACTACTAATTTTCTCAAGCTCAGCTAGCAGGAAAAGAAGAAGGATGATTAGATTGCGGAGCTAAATAAGAAAGTCGACATCTGAGTAAACAAATTCAAAGCCCAAGAGAACGAAATAGGTCGGCTTGAGAAGGAGAGGGGTACCTTCGAAATTAAGATCAAAGAGTTGCAGGGTTTAAGTGAAGAGGTTGTCCCAACTCTCAAAAAGCAAGTTGAACTACTCTAGGCAAAGGAGAAGGAGCTCCAGGCTCAATCTGACTTGCAAACTAGAGGGATGAGAGAACTCCGACAAAGCACCAATGCCGAGATTACTGAAATAAGTGCCAACTTGGAATTGGAGGTACAAAGGACCAAGCAGGCCTAATTGGCCCTGGCTAAAAGGGAAAGGCAGATTCTTGCCCTAAAAGAGAAAATGTCTACATTGGAAAAAAGTTTGGTAGAAGCAGTGGTAGGCTTAAATAGCAAAGAGGCAGAATTAGCTACCCTAAAGACCCGACCCCTTGTGCCCCAGATGAGTTCATTGGAAATTGCTAAAGAATTGCATGCATAATACTGGGACAAGGTGAAGGATTTGTGCCTTACTCTATAGCCCACCTTGAAGTTTATGGCACAAGCGGCTAGCCTCTGTGGAATGGTTAGTGAATCAATAAAGTAGGTCCAGGAGCTGACCTCTGATAAGGTTCCCGAAGCTAGAATTTTATTGGGTAAGTTATATACCGCTTCAGATGAAGCATTGAGTAGCGTGGGCATCAACAACTGAACAACAACGGCTTTGGGCACAAGTAGCCTCATCTCCATGCATGAGGCCGTTCAACAGGTGGTAGATTACAGAGCTCAGTTGAACCAAATCACTAGTGACATGTAGGAAAAATTCTCCCGTTTGACTCAGAAAGGCCTCCCTTCACCTTTTATCATGGACCAGGCAGTAGCAGGATTGGAGCATATTGTTGAAATGGTCGAAGAAAAAGAAGGAGGACCTTTCTGTCTTCTAGACCTTTGATCAATCTCCAACTGCTGAAGAGATCGAGGCAATCATACATCAGTTAGCGCAACTTTTCTTCCAATTGGAGTTGGAAACAAAAATATCAGGCGGGCTGCCCTTCAAAGCAATCATCGATCTCAGATTGGCTCATGAGCATCTACGAACTCTCTCTACACCAACGAATGAAGTATGGACCAATCTGTAGACCTCTCTTTCAAGGTTGTGAGCATTTTGTTACTAAGCTAAAGGTTTTTGGGGTTCTGCTTTTCACGAGCGAAAAGCCCCTATAAGTCGCCAAACTGTTCAAACAAAAACTGCCAAGGCCTTAGCATTTTTTCTTTCCTCTATGGTTGTGCCTTAAATTTTGTATGCTCACTATCCTCGGTGCTCACCACATGGCTTCCTCATGAAGATTTTCGTTCCTGCTTCATTTCACTTATCGACAGTCTCCATTTGCACGCCGTGTGGCTCACTTGGTTTGCTTTGCCAGTTCAGGCCCACCTTGTTCTTTACTTTTGCACAGAGCTCTCCACATGGATTGCCCTCATGGCTTTCTGCTAGGTGCCTTTGCTGCTTTCTAGTGGGCTTCGTCTTGGCGACACGTGACGGCATTGTTTCTACGTTGGTTTCCTTGGAAATACCACCAGATCTTTTGTACTTCTCTACCGTGTGTCTTCTCCTGCTACTACATGGTTTTCCATTATGTGTCACCATTGGCCTTCTAATAACTATGATCAATGTCAGCCATATAAATGGGGACTTGTTTTCTTTATTTGGTTGTTGATTAAGTTTATGAAATCTCTTGAGCACTAAGGATTAAGCCTTGTGCAATAGTTACTTTCAATTCAAAAACTTCAGATTGTGCCAAATAAATTTGGCCTTTCTGTTTTCAAGTGTTCGCTGGAACTATTGACTTGTGCTATTGTCTTTATTTTTGTATGAGTGCCTGTTCTTCAGTTTTTTGTAACCTTTCATAGCTAATATAAATACAGATCATGTTTCTTCGACTCTTCTATGTTAAAGCAAAGTTATGTTTGATTACATTATACATATAGGAGGATGGTGTTGAATGACAAATTCTTTTGAGAAAATTATCTTAATTAATGGCAATTTAATGGTTCGGGCCTTTGCATTATGCACTGTGCTCTAGTAAAGTTATTCAAAGAATTTGGCGCATTTCCTGTAGTGTAAATTTTACATTCTCGCAATCTCCCTTACCTTTTACTTCACCCATTAAGTGAAGAGCCGGCTTCGGTAAAACCCCGGAGGTCACTTAGCTAGCACATAATGTCCCCATTAGCTAAGTTTCTCATAAGACTGTTGCTACATGCAAAATACTACGTCAATAGATACATATTACAAAAGCTCATATACATCTCAAGCTGTGTTATGTCTAGCCAATGTTTAATATGTTCTTCATAAATACTAGGTCCAATCCTGCGCCTCATAACATCTCTAGTATTTGATGACGGATGGGTTTGATCATTCCAAAAACTTGAGATCAAGTTCCTAACAACATCTTCAATCCTGTCAGAATGAGGAGATCTACACATAATTGTCCAATTGCCTTTAGAACTATCATCTAAAACCTTTCTCTTTTTCTCATATTTTATTAGTGTGGTTCTACTATAACCAAATTCAGTGGAAAGTGCTGACATTTTTATTTTTCTGGATATTTCTTTATTTAAAACAGATGTCAAAATCAACTTTCTTGCAATGGTTCTATCCACTGATCGAGATCCTTTCCCAATGGAATCTAAACCTTTTTTTACATTTTCAACAATATCTTTTTGCAGTCTCATGTGTTTCCTCTTATTCGATGCAGAATGTACACCCAACAATTGTAATGACTCTTTCAGCTCATCACGAAGAAGTAAATGTGATAACAATTGGGTTTTTTCAAGTGTTTCAAGATGATTGAAATGATCATGGATTATTCTATTAAAATATTTAGTCATTGACCTCTTACTTGTATTTTTAGGTTGGTCGGCATAACATTTCAGTTTCTCCATATCCATTTCAAGTAAATGATCTAAATTTCTATAAGAAATTTGTTTCCCCACTGTTTCAGCTACTTTTATATGCTCATCCATTGGTGTAGAAGGAAGTGATCCCGATCCCTCTCCAACATGCATTGTTTGAACTCGGGCCTCCTCCCTATCTTCAAGGTCCATGTGTTCTTCAACTGATTCATTTGGTCCAATATCTAGATTGGGCTCGACTTCTGCTTGAGAACTTCCTACTTGTTGAGCCATTTGTACATGTCACAAAATATTGTGCAAAGAAAGTGAGAGATGGTGATATATAAGTGGAGTTGAACATATAAAATCAAAGATTCTTGAACTTAACAATTCCATGGAAAAAATGCATTTGAAAAGGATATGATTCTAAGATGGGATATATGAAAATGGTATGATATATGATGTGATAAGCTAAGAATGCAAGAGGTCAAATGCAACTCTAGGTCCAAATTTGGTTATGATGCAAGGCTTGAATTGTGTTATGATGGATAAACACAAGGGAACAATGATCAAGAGAGGGTATGCAGGAGATGATGGACTCCAAAAGGATTTCCCTAGACACGCAAGGATAATGGTATTTTCCCTAACTTGAAATTCCATGATAAACCTTAAGTGATGTGGGCAATAGATAAAAAATGGATTGGTTTTGAGACCTATGAAGAGTAGTGGAACTCGTGCAAGAGCTAAGGGTTCTATTTGATCAATGATGACTATGCAAATGACTAAATTTATGGAATGTATGCAACTTGGAAAGTTTAGGCACGATATGATATTGATATATATGCAAGGGGTTGTACATGCAAGACCTAGGTGAAATGATATATATGTATGCAAGAGTAGGAATATGTAAGGACTAGAATGCAATGAAAAGGATATGATTCCAAGATGGGATATATGAAAATGGTATGATATATGATGTGATAAGCTAATAATGCAAGAGGTCAAATGAAACTCTAGGTCCAAATTTGGTTACGATGCAAGGCTTGACTTGTGTTATGATGGATAAACACAAGGGAACAATGATCAAGAGAGGGTATGCAAGAGATGATGGACTCCAAAAGGATTTCCCTAGACATGCAAGGATAATGGTATTTTCCCTAACTTGAAAGTCAATGATAAACCTTAAGTGATGTGGGCGATAGATAAAAAATGGATTGGTTTTGAGACCTATGAAGAGTAGTGGAACTCGTGCAAGAGCTAAGGGTTCTATTTGATCAATGATGACTATGCAAATGACTAAATTCATGGAATGTATGCAGCTTGGAACATTTAGGCACGATATGATCTTGATATATATGCAAGGGGTTGTGCATGCAAGACCTAGGTGAAATGATATATATGTATACACGAACTATGTGATATTATGCAAGAGTAGGAATATGTAAGGACTAGGATGCAATGAAAAGGATATGATTCTAAGATGGGATATATGAAAATGGTATGATATGATGTGATAAATTAAGAATGCAAGAGGTCAAATGCAACTCTAGGTCCAAATTTGGTTACGATGCAAGGCTTGACTTGTGTTATGATGGATAAACACAAGGGAACAATGATCAAGAGAGGGTATGTAGGAGATGATGGACTCCAAAAGGATTTCCCTAGACATGCAAGGATAATGATATTTTCCCTAACTTGAAAGTCCATGATAAACCTTAAGTGATGTGGGCAATAGATAAAAAATGGATTGGTTTTGAGACCTATGAAGAGTAGTGGAACTCGTCCAAGAGCTAAGGGTTCTATTTGATCAATGATGACTATGCAAATGACTAAATTCATGGAATGTATGCAACTTGGAAAGTTTAGGCACGATATGATTTTGATATATATGCAAGGGGTTGTACATGCAAGACCTAGGTGAAATGATATATATGTATACACGGACTATGTGATATGATCTATGTATGCAAGAGTAGGAATATGTAAGGACTAGGATGTAATGAAAAGGATATGATTCTAAGATCTAGGATATATGAAAATGGTATGATATATGATGTGATAAGCTAAGAATGCAAGAGGTCAAATGCAACTCTAGGTCCAAATTTGGTTACGATGCAAGGCTTGACTTGTGTTATGATGGATAAACACAAGGGAACAATGATCAAGAGAGGGTATGTAGAAGATGATGGACTCCAAAAGGATTTCCCTAGACACGCAAGGATAATGGTATTTTCCCTAACTTGAAATTCCATGATGAACCTTAAGTGATGTGGGCGATAGATAAAAATGGATTAGTTTTGAGACCTATGAAGAGTAGTGGAACTCATGCAAGAGCTAAAGGTTCTATTTGATCAATGATGACTATGCAAAGGACTAAATTCATGGAATGTATGCAACTTGGAACTTAGGCACGATATGATCTTGATATATATGCAAGGGGTTGTACATGCAAGACCTAGGTGAAATGACACATTCTATGTATGCAAGAGTAGGAATATTTAAGGACTAGGATGCAATGAAAAGGATATGATTCTAAGATGACATATATGAAAATAGTATGATATGATGTGATAAGTTAAGAATGCAAGAGGTCAAATGCAACTCTAGGTCCAAATTTGGCTACGATGCAAGGATATGACGTGGATGGAGGACTAGGTTATGACGTGGATGGAGGATTAGGATATGACATGATTGGAGGACTAGGATATGACATGAATGAAGGACTAGGATATGATGTGGATGGTTGGTTTCCCTTGTCAAGGTTAGGGTGGGTATGACTAATGGAAGGTTTTTGTGACTTAGTGTCATGGGTGGTGTTAGGGGACTCTTGATAGTTTGACTGTATTGATTCAAATTTGGAGGATGATGTTCATTTGTTCATGTTGTATGAAAATAGTTGGCAAACACATGGTGTTGTAAAGAATGAAAATCAACCACATAGAAGACATTTACAAAAAAAAAATCCGAAGGCTGCAAGGACAGTATTCTTATGGATACCATGAACCGCATATCCTTAGCGAATGAATTTCAGAAGCTTAGCCCCACGGGCTCCCCCTTACATTGCACTCACTTCTCAAGGCAACCAAGCTTCCAATCTCCATGAAACTCCCATGGCATATTGATGATTTCTACTAAGAACTATGCAGGTGCGGGTGCCTTGGCAACGATCATTGCTGCACCAAAGAATAGAAGGTTTGTGGTTTTCTGAAACAAAGGATTTATTTCAGGTACCCATTTAGAAGGCCACGCGAGAGGCATTATCATCCCAGTCTGTAGAGGTTAGGCTCTATAGGTTTCAACACACCACAAGGGTACTGGGGAGTCAATTTCTTGTCCGCAGGAAGTTCTGTAATGCTAAGCTTTCCTTAACATTCGAATTTATATACCAGTTGGGCGTCGCTTGGCTTTAGCGCGTTCCCGGTTTGAGTCACTTTGGGATGAGTAATTTTTTCCACCAAAGCAGGCCCAAGATCTAAGGCTTAACAAAAGTGAACCAAAATATTCATAGTTCAATTGATCTTTGTTTAAAAACAAAGAAAGAGCACATGAATATTTTAGATCACACTTGCATGGTGTTCTTTTTAAACCAAAATCAAAATGTGAACAAACAAAGAATGCACAAGGTTCATTTTATCCATTTGTAGTGTTTGTCAAGCAAAGGGGTTAATTTTAACCGTTTGTAGTGTTTTCTATCGAAGAGTTAATTTTAAACCCAATGAAAAATAAAGTGTGTTGTCCTTTTTAACCCATATGCATTTGCATGTCTGTTCTTTTTTAACCAATGTGTGTAAAATGCAAGTTGTAAAGAAAAATAATAATTAAAATAACATTTAGCTAATTCCAACCGGACACATGCTAAAACAAACAAATTAGTAGCACAAACAAAAAAAAACTCTAATCTAAAAATAAAGAAAACAGGAAATTTTTTTTGAAAAAAAGATAGAAAACCGGGACAAAAATCTTAGATAGTGTGGTAAGTCTATGAGCCTCTTTGTACCTAAGTAGATAGTCAAGATCTAGTAAATTTAAATATTTTATTTTTCTTCTAGATAAGGTATCCCATTACGAGAGATCATTAGGATTTGTGTCTCAACCTTCAATCCCTATCTATTAATACTAAACAAAATCTAATTTTCAAATTATAAAACAACAAATATATATAAATTTCAACACTCATAATTTAATTTTTGGCTTGGAACATGTTAGAATAGACATTAATTCTAAGAACATGATAATTACAACAAAATGCATCTCTTTCACATCTTAATATTTTTAAATGGGCACAATCATATAGAACTCATTTTTATGGATGAAAAATATATTAATAAACTTGGGAGTAGATGTTAAAATTATTCTTAAAATAAATTAGGAGGAGCTTGGGAAACCAAATTTACATGATACTCCCTATGATATAGTACTAGATGAGGGAGAAGATCCAAAATTTTCATTAGCACATGGTATCTAATATAAAGGTCAACCTATTGGGTTTAAAGGAAAAATAAATTTTGCGGTGTTTGAGATTCAAAATGACTCTTTGGTGCTTTTAAAATTTTGTTTAATCTCAAATTGGTTCATGTAGAATGTAATGAAATATTTGACTCCCAAAAAGAAGAATTAACATTTTATACATCATGGAGGGCTAGATAGTGCATATATCTTTGAATATGAATATAGATTAAGATTATGATAAGAATCTATAGCAAAAGAAAGAGATGTAGAAGAAGATGACATATTTAGATGGCTATATTCATTGAGGAAGCTACCTAAGAAAATATCATAATCACAAATTTTCATATTTCTTCTTGTAGATTTATATCTCTCTTGGAAATGCTTGTTGATCCATCTTCTCAAATTTTCCTTTTTCATATATCTAAGGGATGCACTTATTGCTATAGATTTTTTTTTTTTTTATGTTGCACTCATCTTAGTTGTAGATGCACTTAGGATAAGAGCACAACCATATTAATCTAATGCATTTTTATTTGATTATTTGTGGAGGTAAAAATGCCAAATTAGGGATTTGACAATATTGGTAAGATAACCAAAATTCACCCGGAACTAGCTACATGTATTCTTGGAAATCTCTTCATATGAAGGTTTTGTGTCCTTTCCTATCTATCATAATTATATTATCTTAGAGTTCAGTTTAAATAAAATTATGACCATTTTATATCATTTAATTTATTTTACAAAATTTATGAGTTATTCTACTATTTAGTTTCTTGTTATTGGTTGTGTATTTTATTCTTATTTTATAGACTTTCAATTTTTTGCATAAACTGGTATTTTTTATGTACTTGACAAAAATCTATGTAGTCATATAGAGGTCTTAATGTAGTCATGCTACCATCTAGGAAACATCATTTAACTTTTATTATCTTCTATTGATTCATATTCTAGATTCCTATCACATGATTCAAGATATCGATTTCTCAACTTTCATTCTAGGTTTTTCTTTGTTTATAATTAAATCCCATTTTTAATAAATTGTTTGATAAAAATATAGTTCTTTTTTTTATAGGTGAAACCAATTTAGATAAGACCATTTACACTTGTTGATTTATCTATTTTGGATAGTATTTTTGTGTTATTAATCTTATCTAGGAATAAAGTTAGTTAAAACTTTAAACTTTTTATTTAGGTAATCAAATTCAATACATTTTTATTTTTACTATCAATATGTTTATTTCTTTATGAATTATTTCATTGCTATGAAGAATATTCTAATTCTAATGTTAGATTATGTGTTAGAAAATTTAGAAAATATTATTTTAGATACATATTTCTACATTATATGTTCCTCGCATATAAACTTATTTAGTTAATGTATGTTTTATGTGTATATTCATCGTACTTGTTAAATCTATCATAATCCAAAAATAGTTATTGTTAACTAATATGATTCTATTTATTATAATATTTATAATTTTTACCAATTTTTGTGTGTTTGTGGGGTGTTTGAGCTATCCCTACCTTCTCAACTAATTATCACTATTTAGGTTTTTTAGATGAGTTTATAAATTCTTTTTTGTTGAATTATATTGTGTCATCTTCTTTTATCCAATTTGGTTATACATAATGATTTCCCTACTATTGATTTTCATGTATTGATACAAAGGGAGATACCAAGATAGAGGAGGAAATACTGGTGAAAGATGGTGTTTCTACCATATCTATATAATTGATGATGCACAATTGGATGAAATAAATATAATAATTTAAAGAAGGACATAAACATAGATATATGCAAAATTGGGTGCCACAAAAAAATACAAATAAAGAGAATATATTGTAGATCAAAACTAGTAAAATATTTAGTATAAGGATTCATAAAATCTAGTGATAACTTGCAGATTTTAGTTTTATAGAACTCATTGATGATGTGCATTTGAGTTTTCATTTCCAAAAAAATGAAATAAGGAACCTTCAATTTTCTTATATATCAATTATTTGATGCATTTTTCCTTGTTGCTAGATAAAACATATGATAAACCCGCTAAATTGTAAATAAATAAATTTACCCATATTTGACGAGAAAAAGAAGAAATAAACACGTACCTTGTTTCCTTCTATGATAATTTGTCAAATTTTGTTTGCATCTATTTTCTTCTTTATCTTTTGAAAATTTTCATTGAGCTTTGTTTTTTCTTTTTGCTTTTTGTCCCATTTTCTTCTTCAAAATACAAATGATTGATTTAAACCAACAACAATTTTTTCTCCAAAATGCAAAAAATCTGTCACAAAAACTTGAAAAAACTTAAAAAACTTAAAAAAACTTATAACAGTAAAAACAGATGCAACAATAACAAACATTATCAAAATATTCATCATTTTTTAACCTGTAAAATATATTTTTCAGTTGACAGGCTTGGAAGCATTAGGGTCGCCGCCGTTTACACAGGAGCTCGGAAAAACGCAAAAAAACCTGGAAAAGATGTTTGACTTTCGGATGTATAGTGAGGGGGTTCGGCTGAAACAATTTTGTGTGGTTCGAATGAACCCCATTAAAATGATTTCCTTAATTATTTTAAAGAGGTTCGGCCGAACACCCTTTATCCCCAATCTCCCAAAAAAATCATTTTTTTTTGTAAAAAAATGTCTTCCGAAGCTCAATTTGAAAATGAAAATGTAGAAGACTTCAGAAACCCAACTAGAAAAGGGTAGTCCTCAGAATGAGCTATCCAATGAATTAAATTTTAATATTTTTTGGTTTTATTATGTATTTTATATTTTAGTTTTATTAAACATAGGTTTTTCACCGAAAATGAAGCTCTCTGGTCTACACATGTGGAAAAATAGCAGATTATGAAAATAATTTTTTTAAAAATATGCTGAGGCTGGGTATTGATGTCATTGATCCATTAAAAAAAAAAAAAATGAATTTCGATACATACATAAAAAGTTATGTTGTATACAGTCCGCCTATGTCTGAATTGCAATTGGTTTGACTTCAAAACTTGATTAACGAAAAAATATTCAATAAAAATCTATGAGACCAAATGCAAGTGCTAGATATCGTAGTTACAAATCTAAATTTAAAAAAAATAGAATTTTATCCTTTATACAGAAAAAGTTATGTTGTATATGGTGAGCATCACTTTTTAAAAATGTTGTTTTATGAAAAATACCAATTTTTGTGGGAGATGAAAAAAAAAGTCCAATTTGATTCCAAAAATTTTGAAAAAAATATTTTTAGAATCTACAGAAAAAATGTGATGAGACTCTAGTTTTTATCATCTTCAAATTCCTCACGGTTTAGTTGCTATAGGTGCCCAAATATGAAGATTTAGTTAAAAATAATAATTATAGTGTCCAGTTTGGCCAAAAATTGTAAACCACTATTGTGGGATCACCCTCGAGATCCCGTTTAGTAAACGAGATCTTGATTTTTATAAATCGAGATCCCATTTATCAAATGGGATCCTGAGTTCTTTTTTACCATTATTTTTTAATTTACTATCATAAAGGGGCATGTCGAGTCTGAGAATCATTTTGTACGACCGACTGCGACATATTCCCTATTTTCTATCAACTTTTGTCTTGTTGAAGCTCTTCAAGTTGGGCTTTTTTTCAATTTTGAAAGGAAGCATCATTGGGAAGCTGTGAGAAAATATTTTTGTTGAATTGCTATCTGTTTGAAGGAGGCAAATTTTTTATGTTGAATTGCTATTTGTTTTCAAAGGAGGAAGATAAAAAAATTTGAATTCCTATTTTCTTTCAAAGAAGGATGCAACATTTTGTTTAATTAAGCTACTTGTTTGAAGAAGGAAGAGTAGTTTTTTTGAATTCCTATAAATGTTTTCAAAAGAGGATGTAAAATTTTGTTTGATTGAGCTACTTGTTTGGAGGAGGAAGACAAATTTTGAGCAATTGCTACTTGTTTGAAGGAGGAAGAGGATTCTTGTTCAATTGTTACTTGTTTGAAAGAGGAAGAGGAAATTTTTTCAATTGCTACTTATTTGAAGGAGGAAGAGGAATTTTGTGAACAATTGCTACTTGTTTGAAGGAGGAACAAGCTCAAGGAAAACTCTCAA
Source organism: Sequoiadendron giganteum (assembly GCA_007115665.2). Classification (NCBI taxonomy): domain Eukaryota; kingdom Viridiplantae; phylum Streptophyta; class Pinopsida; order Cupressales; family Cupressaceae; genus Sequoiadendron; species Sequoiadendron giganteum. Next base: position 132,314,926 of record CM021103.1, on the reverse strand, counting down.
GTTTTTGACATTCATTTGTGTATACTTCAAAAAAATTCAATCATGAGATCACAATGTCGGAATAAGAGGAAATATAGGAAGGTATTGACCCCTGAAGAAATTCAGGAAAAGAGAGAGAAGGAGAAACAAAGAAAAAGAGAAATAAGAATGAAAATTCGATCAATGAACGATGGTGCAACATCCAATTCCATAACTATTGAATATAAAAACATTGAGGAGACCATGGATGTAGACGATGCAAATTTGCAATAAGTGAATATGGAAACTAATACGAATATACAAACTACTCCTGGTATGTCTTCAAATATCCCTTCCAATGCTATGGAGAATGTTTCAATAGACACAAGTCCAGGTACGTCTTCAAATCCACCTTTGAGCCTCATGGAAATGGTGTTTATTAGAGATTTACAAGAGGTTGGATATTACAATGTTGATATTGATAATATTCATAGAGTTAAAGATTTGAGTCAAATTATTGTTGAAAATGAAAATGAAAACCATTTTATTGTTGAAAATGAAAATGAAAATAAAAATGGAAATGAAGATGAAGATGAAAATGAAAATGAAAATGAAAATGAAGATGAGAATGAAAATGAAAATGAAAATGAAGATGAGAATGAGAATGAGAATGAGAATGAGAATGAAAATGAAAATAGTTTTGAATATTTATTTTTTTAAATTGAAAGTGATGTTTTGGATAATCTTCCTAGTAAAATTTCCAAGAAACAAATAAGAACATGTGCTAATAGATTATACAATCAAATTTTTTATCGTAAAAAACTTTCAATTCAATGTCAACTAATGATGCAATTAATGAGAATGCGAAAAACGAGAAAAATAATGAAAAAATTAGGTATTTTTGTCAAAATAAGAAGAAATAATCAATCAATAAAACATACTATGTCTAGTATTGCTAGTGCCATTCAGTCTATTGGCAAAAATAGTAGGTCTAAAGATAAGAATGCAGCAAGAAGAGCTATACGAACTGCTATAGTTAATAAATCAACTTTGAATAAAAGAATGGTAAGCACTATTAGTGAAGTTTTAAAAATACATCCTAAAACATTCCTAAGAGTGGCAAAAAGAAGAGAAAGTATATAAAATGATCCTATCAACCAATGTTGGAGTTCCAATGGTTGACTCTCGAGGTCTTATATGAATTGAATGTTGAAATTAAATCTTTGATTGAAAAATATTGGCATGATAATACTAGGGTATCATCTAATGCTAGAGATGTTTTAAAATTAAGGGTGGGGTCCAGAGTTCACGATCCTCATCCAAAACACCTATTAGATACAGGACAAACTAAATTTTATAAAAAAATTTGTGGCGATTTAGTGTTACCTGGTAATATTAAAATGAGCCAAAGGTCTTTTGAAAAATGTAAACCATGGTATGTAAAAATTAATAAAGAACGAATATCTTGTTGTTGCAAAACACATGTTCAATTTTGTTATTTTTATGATGTTTATTGATATAGACGTTGTACTTTGCATACTAACATGATTATGCAGGAATGTGGTATCAATATGCCACCTGAAATAGTAAGGGAGTTTATATCAAGTTTATTTTGTGAAAGATCTAATGAAAATTTATTTTATTCAAGTTTTTGTATTTCTGGACAATGCAGTAGTTGTGGAAATCTTTCATTCTTCAGATTTTGCATGCATGAAATTTTTGATAATGATTTTGGAAAATAATTAGTTGATGTTAAAATATTTAAGAATGTTAAGTATTCTCTAAAAGATGGAAAAATTGGAAAGCGTTGTGATTTAGTTACAAAAAATGTTAGTGTACAAGCATTCATATTAGAATTTAAGAATAAGATTATACCAAAATATGACATGCATTATCAACATGCTCGATGTCTTGATGGCCAAATTTGCACATGTAGAAACACATTTCAAATTGGTAGTATACTTTCAGTGGTTGATTTTGAGGAAAATTATACTCTAGCTCCACAAGAGGAAATTCAATCACAATATTATAATTCAGTGGAAGTAGCTATGCTTGTCCATATTATTTATAGACATGCAGATGATAGCACAGAGGATGATAGAATTTTTTTGAGGGAGTATCATTTTTATTTGAGTAACAACCAGTTACACTCGTCAGAGTTTGTTCAATACTGTTTCAATATATTTTATAGAAATTTAAGAGAAAGAGGAATCCAAATGACAAAACACCTCATATGGTCAGATAATTGCATGGGGTAGTTCAAGAATGCTTGAGTGTTCTATTGGTTAAGTAGGGTTCACAAGGAACTTAATGTCCAACATATATGGAGTTTTTTTGAAGTTGGGCATGGTAAAGGAGAACATGATGGAGCTAGTGTGTGTGTCAAAAGGATTCTTGCTAGAGAACGATTAAAATTCAAAGATGCAGTAAAATTTAAAGATGCACGTGAGATTGTGGATTGGTGCAATACGAGATTATCTACACCTGGTTCAAGTGAGTACTCTACAGTTTGTCGATTATTTTGGTTGGTTGAAGAAGAGAACATTTTACTTAGAGTTGACTGTGAGACAATCAGTGGATCTACTAAATGGAATTCATTTAGGAGTTCAACAACAAGCACATGGACTATCTAGATAATGGAGCTTGCATGTTTTTTTTAGTTTTGTATCTCATGAGATTGGGAAGAATGTGAAAATACAAAATGGGTTGAAGAGTGGGAGCTCAAAGATCGTTGACACATGCACAAGCACACAATCAACATGAAAGAACTATTGAAGAAAATGACCAAGTGTTTGCATCTAAAGACTATGACCATGTTTCAGACCTTGTAGAAGAATGTAATTTAATTCAATTTATTCCATTTTATTTCACTTTATTACATTATTTTTTAATGCTAGATTATTTATATGGATACGTGCAAGTTAAATTAAATCAAAATTTATTTGCAGGACATGTGTATGTTGTTGTTGCACCTGAGGGGAATGAAGAGGAAACAAAATATCGGTTGGCTCATTGTGTGGAGAGTAAATATAAGTTAATAGCACCTCGAGAGGATGATGATGGCTATCATTATCCAACAGGTACGGTGATCCCCTTAAGACATCCCCTTAAGAAAATTGTTAGAACAAGTCTTTGATCCCCTTAAAAGAAAATTTTGAGAGCTTATCTAATGATAGTTTTCATGTTTTCTGTAATGCCCCACCATGCAACCCTAGAGGAAGTTTCAATTCACTAAACAAGTGTACAAATTTTTTTTTTAAAAGAAGTGAATTAAACCCACATGTTCAACTATAATTGACAACATCCCCAAGGGTTACATAACCGAGATTACTTAAATCCCCATTAACATACAACATCTAAAATACATTGGAAGTAAATAACTCAAGTAGTAACATTCAACAATATAAAAAGATACGAGATAAAATGAAGCATCCATTACATAAATCTATTACATATATCTATTACAATCCTCATTCCCGGAATGAGTCAAAATACATAAGTATGATCATTACAAGGTCCACCTCATAACACAAGAGGGATAAATCAATATCATTACAATTTGAAATACAAAGTACAAGAATTAAAAGCAAGAACTACGAGCTGTCCATCTGGATGTCTTGCCACCAAGTGCTGAAGATCAAGGGGGACCCAACGGTTTTGGTGCATGTTCCACCCAACCTAGTGGTACCTGAAGGCCCACCCCCCATGCTAGGAGATAGTAACAAAGTAACATGGATGAGAAACCTACTACTTCAAACCATAGGCAGACTCATACTGATACAAACTGACTCAACCACACATATGCACAATATAAGTCTAACTCTAATCATGGTTACATTGCTTCCAGACATATTATAATCAAGTGTGCTAAAGAAACATATGCACAACATAACACAGTGTTATCCTAGACAGAGTGTCATCGCAAGGTTTTTCATGAGATATCCTCTAGGAATTCTTCATAGGCTCCGATAATCCTGGTGGCCTCAACCGAATCCCGACACTCATATCACTCAAGCGGAATCAACTACCTCTCATAAGGACAAGATAGTGATTTTGCCATTCCAGGCCTTCTCACTCACCCCAAGTCTAAACAAACCCTTGTGTCTATGAGTGAGGTTAATTTATCTTGGTTAATGTGAACTACATCCTAATCCTCTAAGTACATTTACTTTAGTTCTCATTTGTTAAAATCACTTTTGAAGGTTTCCCGGTTTACCTCTTTGGGCTCCAGCCCCTAACAAAAGCCACTCTTCTAATTGGATAACACACTACACAATCTAACTCCAAGGGTTACTCAAGTGTTACAGAACTGAACCAACATGCTTTCTCCTATCCTAGGAGGCAACCACAAAGAAATCCACTCCAACACTAGGAGGAAACTAAATACTTGTAACACTACCCAAGGGAAAATCCAAAACAATAACTTAACAAGGGAATGACCCACATTTACTGGAAGACTTTACAATCCAAAACTCAACACTCATTCACAAAATAATCATTAAAAGAGAATCCATATAATCATGCATTGGCAATGAAAAATACTACATTTGGTTATCCTAAAACCATGTTCCTAACTAATGCTTCTCACAGGAAATAGAATAATACCATTCTAGAATTTTCATTGAGCAATAATTTTCCATTAAATAAATAATCTCCGCAACTTAATCAAATCATGAGCAATAATAAATTCAACTATAATTAGTTGTCTAAGTCGTTGCATATTCCTATGTTTAACAAGGTATTAAATATGAATTTCAACAAGCAAAAACATCTTATATTAAAACTAATATTCGCTATTAAAATACAACTCCTATTCACATTTTAATCCAGCAATTCAAACTATATAAAAAAAAAATTTAATAAAGTTAAATAAATTAATATATAATATTAATTATATACATAATATATATCTATTAAATATTATATATATTTATATATAATATTAAAAAAAACATATATATAATATATATATAAATTAAATATTATATTAAAAAAATATTAAAACAAAATTAAAATTAAATAAAAATTTAAAAAACCGAATTTCAATAACCAAAAAACAAAAAAATTAAAAAATTAAAAATTAAAAAGAAAAACGAAAATTAAAAAAAAGATGGCAGGGTCGGACGGTACCCGTCCGACAGACGGTACCCGTACCCTGCGTCACTGTCCGCAGTCCGCAGACCCCACGCACTGCGCCAACTGTACTTTAAGTACAGCGACTGGCAGTAATAAAGGGGGCCGCAGTCCCCACGGGACAGTGCGTCCCCCCATGTGGTGGGCGCACTGCCCAGTGGGTACTACATACCCAATAGTACAACAAAAAATAACAGTGGGGGGCCGAACCCCCCCCACACATAAAATATTTTGTTTTTAAAACAAAATTTCCAGACCCATATTCGTACGCAGTACGAATTACGACCAGTCGCCGTACGGCGATATTTTACAAGAATTTAACAACACAATAAAACTAAAATTATATATATATGTAAATATAGATTATACATATCATATCTAAAATATGATATATGTAATGTATATTTACATATATATATTTTTTTTTTAGAATTAATTTTACTGGTGAAATTGAAGAAATAAATTTAAAACCAGTAATAAAATTGACAACAATAGACATCTCATGTTCAAGAAATTTAAAAACTGAAAACCAAAAGAAGCCATCCTTCCATGTTTTCAAATAATTTAAACAAAGGACAAGTAATACATTGTTTTGAGTTTTTTCAACAGAATTTTCTAAAAGGGTTTGTGTTTTGAGAAAACAAATCTGAATACCAAAATGTTGAAGTTCAACCTAGGGTTTCAAATAAATCGCCCATTTGCAATTTCTTATCATTTAGAAAAATAGATTAAACTAGGAACAATAAATCAAAGAAATAAAAGAAAACCTGGTTATTTGAAGCCACAGGAAATAGCCAAGATTCTTGATGCAGAGCTTCCCTTAAAATCTTCACAATTCCTTTTCAATAATGCAATGAATTTCCAGCTAGCTTTGATCCAATAGCTCCACCTTCTTCACAAAATTTTCTCTCCTTTCAATTTAATTCTCCCAACAGAAAATACTTCCAAAATCTTTCATGTGCAAACTCTCTCCAAAATTTTCATGCCTGTGAAAAAAAAGAAGGAAGAAGAATCCCCAAACTTTTTTGCCCTAATCTTATAAAACATCATTTCCTCAAAACTCCAAAATAACCTAATGCAACCCTAATTCACATTTAATGCAAAAATTGAATTTAGATATTAATTTCACTTCCCCTTTTTAGAAGGCCCTAATTTTGACTTTAAAGTAAAATTTCAGTTTCTTATAAATCCCCTTTTGATTTAATTTAATTTAACAATCAAATATACTTACTTAATTATTATTAAATTATCTAATAACTAAATCCAATCGCTTGAGATTTAAATTTAATTAAATAAATAATTTAACTTTAATTCACTTACTTACAATTATTTAATAATTAAATTTAATCCCTTGAGATTTAAATTTAATTAATCAAGTAATTTAAGTTTAATTTCAATAATAATTTTAAATATAACCAATAAGCATAACATTAATACAATATAAAAATAAACATCTCTTCCAGCCAATGCAATTTTCTAAAAGAACTATTTAATAAGTCAGCACTTTTCAAAACATTACTTGACATCAAATAAGATACAACATGACTCAATAATCAAGACTGACAACACACTAAGGCTAGGGTGTAGGCCTGACACATGTTACCAAGCTACTATCTCCCGTTCAACTTAACCGTTGGATCGACACGCTCAAACCTGTGAAACCAGGTGGAGTCGATGCCATGTACCTGCAACCTGAAATCAAGTAAACAACATAATATATCCAACATATAATTCACACCATGAAGAAGAAATCTCAGATTCGCAGGGCGCTCGCAAGTGAGTGATGCGAACCCGTCTTCTTCACCAATACACTCATCAAAGACTGACACTAACGTCATAAACAATACTCACATAAATAATCTCATGATAATTCTACTAACATCATTAATTGATCAAAGCATGTGAATTAAAATCAGATAATCACATCACACAATAATAGTTGTCGCTCAAGAGTAGCGATCAAAACATCATAATAAAAATGTATCCAGTATCAAAGTAGTTGTAACCCAAGCAAAGCATAAAACAACAAGAAACAAGAAGCAAAACGGAGGGGTATTACATTTTCGAATAGGATCGATGGTGGTTGTTGGAACTTGGCTACAAAAATACCTAATAAGGAAGAATGGTTTACCTGCATTCGAATATTATGAAACACATAAAAGGATTATACACTATTCACATTTGGTGGTGGAAACAAATATAAAACTAGATCGGTATCGTGGAAGACCTGCAAATAAAGTGCTATGGACAATTTATATGGAAGAGCATGAGACAATCATTGATGCGTTGCAAAAAGGAGAGGATGTAGATGGTACAATGGAATAAGTAAATATAGGTAAATATAGTTTTAATTTTATATAAAGTCCTTTTAAATAGATAAAATACATGTTTTCATATTTCTCAAGTGTGTTATTAGTTGAAATTGATTTAAATTTTCCTTTCATAGATCCTTAAGCCATAATCACAAAAAGGAGAGTCCATGCAGATTCAACCTAGACAACATGGAATACTTGGTAAAAATAGGTAATTATTAGTTAAATTATATTTAAATACATGTTTTGATTATATATTGATAGTGCTTGTACATTAATAGTTAAAATTGATTTTGTATCCTTAAGCCATCATCGCATTGATCTCATACTTTGAAACAAAAAGGAGAGGATGCTTGGATTCAACCTACACACATGTGTGGAATAATTTTAAATACAATTACTTGCATTGTGTACATATAAATAGTTTTATATAAATTAAAATATGTATGTTTTGATGATTTCATTTATATTGCTTTTGCCTTTTTTATATCAGGTGGCGTGAAGGCCTACTACATTCTCGGCACAAGTTTGAGATGTCATATAAGGACCCATTAAGACATCCCCTTAAGACAACCTATAAATTAGTGTTGGATGCTATTATTTGTTTTGACAGCTTATAAATTAGTGTTGGATGCTATTATTTGTTTTGATAGCTTATAAACTAGGGTTGGATGCTATTATTTGTTTTGACAGCTTATAAATTAGTGTGTGATGAGCTATTATTTGTTTTGACAATTTATAAATTAGAGTTTTATGTGGAACATGAGGTCAAGAGGACTTTTATGTTCTTAAGTTCTCTCTAACACTTTGCATGATTTGTAAATATGGGACTACATGATTTCATTTCAAAAATTTAGCCTATTTTTGGATAATTAAGTTTTTTAATTTAATGTTGTTAAAGAACTATGAAATATGGTGTATACTTATAAAACAACTTTTTTTTGCAAAACCCGTTGCATTTTCATTGGTATTTGTGTTTAGTTTATATAAACCCTAAACCATAAACCATAGGACCTAAAGCCTATGAGATGAGCTCTAAACTATAGGACCTAAAGCCTAGGAGATGAGCCCTAAAAAACCTTAGAAACCCTAAACCATAAACCATAGGACCTAAAGCCTAGGAGATGAGCCCTAAACTATTAAACCATATAGATTTTTTATTGTAAGCATCTCATGAACCCTACAAACCCTAAACCATAAACCATAGGACCTAAAGCATAGGAGATGAGTTCCCTAAACCATTAACCCATATAGATTTGTTATTCTAAGCATCTCATGAACCCTACAAACCCTAAACCATAAACCATAGGACCTAAAGTGTAGCAGATGAGTTCCCTAAACCATTAACCCATATATATTTGTTATTCTAAGCATCTCATGAACCCTACAAACCCTAAACCATAAACCATGGGACCTAAAGCCTAGGAGATCAACCTTAAAAGATTTGTTATTCTTAGCATTTTTTTTGTGTAGTTTATAATGATGTTGCTCAATTTCTCTAATTTTATTTTGGAATATATGCTTTCAATAATTTATCCTTTTCTTGGACACTTTGAAAAACTAGGAATGTAACAAATTAAATTATAAAGTGCCACAAACTCTACTTGATAAGGGTGTCTAAATTGATCTATTTGGGGAGGTTGTTAATACAAATGCATTGAACTTATGAATTTCCATAACAAATGTTCACTTTGATAAAGTTCTATAATAGAATATTTTTAAACATATTTTTAGGTGTTTCATTTCATCATTTAATTGTTAAGATAAATCTAGAGCACTATTCATCATAGAAAGAAGGGAAAAATAATTAGTACATGCTTGATTAAAATGTAGAGCACTAGATGTCCATTAACATAAACATGCTTGATTAAAATCCAACGAAATGGTTGATGAACTAATATATCTTTTAGTTTTTAAGGAAATTAGACATCATGTAGACCACATTGATTTCCCTTTATTATACTCTTCTTTCATCCCCTTAAGACGTTGTATTAGGACCCCTTAAGAGAACCTATAAATTATGTTTAGTTTATAGAATTTATTATTTATTTTGTTCTCTAATATTGTATGTTATTGTTTATTTCTTAAAATTTCATCCTTTGTGGTATATAAATGGATCGTGTAGTGCCCCGCCAAGTAACCCTAAAGGAAGTTGTAATTAATGACTTAAACGAACCATTTTTTTTAAAGTGCAATTAACATACACATTCACTTACTAATTAACAACAACCTCTAAGGTTACAAGGTTAGGATTACTAAAACCCACACATACATCTACATATCATCATAGCATTATAATTACTTTATGATATAAACATCATACAACATAAGGATACCACATAACAAAATAAGATAAACATCCAAAATACAATTTCATAATCATTAACTTAATCCAATAGTTACATCACTCATTCCCAAAATGAGACAATAGTACAAATGTATTACAATTACATAAATCCACCTCATAACAAAAGAGGGATAAATAACTTATACAAAATGAAATATTACAATGCAAGAATAAAAATCAAGAACCGCGAGCTATCCATCTGGATGTCTCGCCACCAAGTACTGAAGATAAATGGGGACCCAACAGTGTATGGTGCATTTTCCACCCAACCAAGTGGTACCCGAAGGCCGACCCCCCATGCTAGGAGATAGTAACAACATAACATGGACAAATAATCTACTACCTCTAACCAAAGGCAGACTCATACTGACACATACTGACATAATAAAATAAATGCAATAAACAAGTACAACTCGAGTACCACACAAGTACAACATTCACATCACTGGCATAGGTCACATTGCTTCCAGACATAAAGTAGATCAAGTATGTGTAGAGAATCATACACATAAAACAATTAACAACAGTTGTCCTAGATAGACTGTCATCACATAGTAGTCATGAGATCTCCTCTAGGCATCCTTCATAGGCTTTGGTAATGCTGGTGACCTCAACTGAATCCCGACCCTCATACTCACTCATGTGGCCTCAAATACCTCTCGTACTGACAAGATAAATGACTATGCCATTTCAGGCCTTCTCGCTCATCCCAAGTCTAAACAAGCCCTTGTGTCTATGAGTGAGGCTTAAATTATCCTGATTAGTGTGGAAGGAATCCTAATAATCTAAGTACATTAATTTAATTATCACTTGATTAACTCACTTCTGTAGGTTACCCGGTTTACCTCTTTGGGCTCCGATGCCTAATAGAAGCCACTCTTCTATTCAACAACACACACCCAAACAATCCACCAAGGAAAACACAAGTGCATACAAACTAGGCATCATAACCACTCCAACACAAGGAGGAAACAAATAATAGAACTCACTCCAAACATCTTGGAGGCAACAAACACATAGACCACTCCTTTCACAGGAGGCATAAAACATCCCCGTTCGTGGAAACCGGGTAAATACTGAAAAGACACCATGCACCACCCAAGGGAAAAACAACTGGTTGACATAAAGAACGACAACCCTCATCTTCTAAAATCCTATGGAAGACTTTCAAATTTGGACTAACACTTAATCCCATATCCCAAAATACATCATGACGACATAGCTACAAAAGCATTCAAGTCATTAATCAAATCTAATATTTGGATTTCTTAAATCCATACTCATTCAATAGATAATGTTGACAAAGTCAAAGGCACAATAACTAGATTAACTGAACTAATCATATAACCATATTTTCTCTTTCATTACTGGACATCTAAAACAATTAGACTCACTTCTCTTTTACGAATACAAAGAAAAAAAACATTTAAGGAAATCACGGGGAAATTACTATTTTGGATATACTAAATCCATATCCCTTTCAAATTTCAATCGCAATGGTTTAATTGCTCTAATAGAGATAAATAAATTAAAATAACTAATTGTCTCTTCAATATAATCAATTCCTAAATTTACTTTTATTACAACATAAAACTATTGCAAATAATCCTTTCAATTTTCCATCCAAATCCTATATCTCTTTAACTTTCCATTTAAAAACATGTAATATCTTCAATTCAAACTATATTTTTACTTATTTATTTAACCATGCATTTAAATCTTATCTTTTAAAAATCTTCATGCAAAACTCAATTACATGCAATTAAATAAAACAAATTAAATATTGATTATACTCCTAATTGAAATAAACATGTATATATATATACATCAGATATATATATACATCAGATATATATATTAATATATATTTTAATTAAATAAATACATTATTTAATAAAACATATTTAAAATTCAATAAATAGTTTCCAAAAGTTTATGCTATTTAAACATTTAAATAAAACCAAAATATTTTATAACATTATTTCATAAAATACAATTTTACACATTACCCATATTATTTATTTCATTAACCCAATTAAACAAATGATATATAAATATATCATACCATTTACACACTATATTTTCTAATCATTTATTTAATCCCATAAATAAATAATATATAAATTATACATATATTATTTATTTGGTATCAAAAGATTAATCAACACCCCAACAAAGGACGAATGAAAACCAAGGTTCAGAGAAATCTTAAATGAAACCCTAAGTACACAGAAGGGCGCTAGACTGTACTAAGTACAACCAACCATAGTACCCTAGGCATCGGTCTGTACTTAGTACAGCTGACCACCCCTAAATGGGACGGAGGGAGCAGCACTCCCTATGGGGTAACAAGTCCCCCTATGAGGTGGGTGCACTGCCTCATAGGCAGCGCTTTCCCCACCTGGTACAAGTGGGTGGTGGGGGTTTGACCTCCCCACCAACCATTATAAAAAAACTTCTTTTATTTATTTATTTATTTATATTTTTTTTAAAAAGACTTTCCATACGAAATTTTCAATTTCATTTATTTTATTTTTATTTTAAAAACAACATTTTATGAAATTTAATTTCGGTTTCGCCCAACACGTATGAACGACGATTTTCGAAGAGGTAAAATAAATTACCATTTCCAGTATTTATTAATGAACATATATATATATATATTATATATTATATGTGTTTATACATAGGTATAATACATATAATGTATATATATATATTTACACAGACATTTATTTACTGGTAAAATTGAGAAAAATAATTAAAAAAAACCAGTAACAAGAAATCAATAAAATTTTTCCAGAACATCTTCCTAAATTCAAGAGGTTTAAAATTAATTTCTTTTAACCATTTCTTCAATTTTCATATAATATAAAAGTAGGAAAATTAAATGGATCTTGATTTTTCCATTGAAAGTTTTCTACAGAGGGTTTGTTTTGATAACCAGATCTGATAATTTTCTAAAGGGGTAAAAACTTCTTACAACAATCTAAATGTTTGAAGGTCAATCTAAAGTTTAAATTAAACAATGATTCCACAATTTCCCCATTTACTGAATTAAATCCTACAATAAATTTATACAATCTTCCCCAAATTTTGGATTAATTTAAATCTAGTTTCAATTAACAAATCCTAATTCACAATTAATTCAACAAACAAATTTTTTAAACAATATATATTTGTTTTGAACAAACAAGAACAAGAAAAACACAGAACAAAACCTAGATTTCAGAGCTACAGGAAAAGATGAATTTCTAATGCAAGCCTCCTCCAAGGATCTCACGAATTCTATTCAACCATGCAATAAATCCAAGCAATTAACCAATTCAAAAACTCAAACCATGTAACAGATTTTCCTCCAACTCAATTCTTGTGCAATTTCTTTTCCCAAAATTTCTTTACTACCTTCAAGAAGTTTTTCCCTTTCAAGATCTTCTCCCAGAATGAATTTTCCACCAAAAACTCTCTCTCCCTTCAACACGCAATCCCCTTTCCTCAAAATATCTTAGACAACCAAATCTAATCCTTTGCATGCAATATTGACAATTACAATATTAACCTAATTCCATTTTTGAAAACACACTTTGAATTTAAAATACAATTTCAAATAATTTTCAATTTTAAGATGCCATTTCAAATATCTTTCAATTTTAAAATGCAATTTCAAATATATTTCTATTTTAGCTTTTATTTAATTTAATCCAAATTAAAACTTAATTAATTAATTTTAATCATTTAATAACTAAATTCAACCCTTTGGATTAAATTTAGTTAATTAAATAAATTAAATATAATTAATTAATTTAAATATAAACTTTTATCCACATTGCATAATTTAAATTAAATAACCATCAACATGATTTAATGCAATTATTCTAAACATCAATTTCCAAAACAAGAATCCTTCAGAATTTAAATAAGATCAAAGCAAGGAAATCAACGACTCGACACGCATGACTAATGACACACTAAGGCTAGGGCATAGAATTGACACATGTTACCTAGCTACTATCTCCCGTTCAACTTAACCATTGGATCGACATGCTCAAACCTGTGAAACTAGGTGGAGTTGATGTCATGTACCTACAAACTTGAAAACATAGTAACCAACATCATATAATATATCCAGCATATAATACACACCGTGAAGAAGAAATCTTGGATTCATAGGGCACTCGCAAGCGAGTGATGCGAACCCGTCCCCTTCACCAATACACTCATCAAAACTAACACTTCCATCATAATTCCAATAATCTCATAAGCAATTACATGTTATATCAACTAACATCTTCATTACACCAATTAAAGCATTTAAACTAAAGTATTAGATAAATCAAATCACATCACATAATATAATCCATCGTTCAATGATTAGCAACCAAATACACATGCAAGATAAAGTATTTGAATATCCAAAAACATAAAACAACGCAAAACAAGGACACACTGTCCAGTCTAGAAAGCAAAACAGAGGGGTGTTACAGATCGCTTTTGTTTGTAGATTATGATTTTTTTCTTATTTTATTAGATGTAACTTGTGTATTACGACCCCTTAATACATCCTATTAGGACCCCTTAAGACATCCTATCAGGACCACTTAATACATCCTATTAGGACCCCTTAAGACATCCTATCAGGACCCTTTAAGACATCCCATTAGGATGTGAATTGAATAAGTTCATTGAATAATTATTGCTAATTATTGAATGTGCATATCATGTATATCATGTACATGGATCACTAAATTTGTAAAGTAAAAATATTAAAATGTCCTATTAATGTCAACTTTAATTTCATATTTATATTTAATTTAACATTAATGTCCTATGTACTAATGTCTTGACTATGAACATAAATGCATAAATGTACATGTGTAAATTAAAATTGAACAATAATAAAATCCATCATTTACAATATATTAAGTGCATGAAACAAATATATTAAGTGCATGAAATAAAGTCCATCAGAGTACAACCCATGAAATAAAGTCCAACAAAGTACTCAACCCATGAAATAAAGTCCAACATGGTATATGAGAAACCAAATATTTAGTCCATGAAATAATAAAAAATAACCCATAAAATCATGTTTAGGTCATGTATCATCTCTATAATCAAGAGACCTCTTCACACCCTGCGGACTACGCGGATGACTTGAAACACTTTGTATAAGAGAAAGATGAAATCATATGTAAGATGATGAAAAATGATTTAATGACAATTTAATTTATAATTCATCATAAAATTAAATTACCATCATATCTGGGTGTGGATGCTCTGGTGTACCTGAACCAACCTCTAAATTCTCTGAATCAATCTACATAAACAAGACAAATAAATTTGAAATTAGATGTAAGTCTATGATTAAAAATGATTTAATTCACGTTAATTTATAATTTATCATATTTTAATTGTACCATATTCTGAGGTTGTGCACCCTCTACTCTAGGACCTGTTTCTACATGCTCGACTACAAGATGTGTCTCATGCTATAAAAGAAAAAGAATTTAAAACATGTATTAGGTCATATTATATATATAGTCAGATTTAAATTTAAAATTAAAGTTATTCAAAATATATAATTTGTAATTGAATTTAAAAAAATAAAAAATTACCATGATATTTGGAGCCTGCTCTACATGTCCTCCTGAAGGTGTAACTAGGACCGAGTCATGGCAGAAATTCGCAGTAACAAAGTCCTACAAAATCAAATTTAAAGCATGTATACTCAAGAATTAGGTTAAAATATATATATTCAAGTTTGCACATTTTGTGTAGAGAATTTTTTAAACAACCTGAAATTCAGAGTCCTCACGAGTAGCCGCAACATGTAATGTTTTCCCGATGCCCATTCTCATTTTCATATCAACCTAGAAATACATGTAGACATTTAACACTTATAATATTTACAAGTGTACATGCACATTTGATATATATTGAATTCAAAATTCATAATTGTAACTATACTAATTTAAGTTAAATAATTTACAATATAAATGTACTTGCCCCTGATCTGCGACGCTCGATAATGGAGGAGTGCTTGAAAAACCCTCAGGTGGAATCAACGTGGAAGTCGATTGACTCCCCTAAACCAACATAAATATTTAAAACATATGTTCATGATTCAATTATATAATTTAAAACTCAAGTTAAACATTATTTCATATGTAATTTAAAAAATTGAAATCAAAATACCCCATAAGGGTTGCTGACTAGGACTAGTGTCGATGTATATACCAGCGGAGAAGATGATTGCCCCATCATTAGTGTCATCTGTACAACAAACAGTTTGATTGTTAAAATATATTGAAAATTTTCTCTGATAAACATTCATTAAAATTCTTATAAATTCAACATGTAGATGCATATTTATACCTATGTCGCAATGTCCTCAAGGTGATGGTCTATTGTAATAAATTCTACAAATGAACTGAGGCGGCCACATGAACCACCAGAATCTCCACGTCCACCTGAACTAGATGTGGCCTAATCAGGTCCATAGCATAACTGATGGCAACTAGTACATATACATGTGGTCTCAACACTCTTGGAGTGGTACTAGACCAAATCCATAAAACACTCCTCCATCACCATCATCTCTATGCTCCCTACCTACTATTGTAGAAGCATGTTGATCAAGGTCTCCTACGAGTGTACTAATGGATCCTAATGTCGATACCACCACACGTTGATGTACAAGTGCGGGAATGGCAGGACCAAGAGGATAAACAAGGGGATGCACATGCATGGGGCGTTGGGGATCAACCCTTGCCCCTAACCTCTATTATGGTATGCTGCCACCAACACCCTGAAATGATTTAAAATCAAAATAATTGGGCTTTTACCCCATAACAAACTATACATATAGTTTCCTCAAAAAATACAATGGGACTTCCAGATTAGTGTGTGGTGGACTGTCAAATACCATACACCATCGATCCCAGAAATGTACAATCATCTATGGATGTATACACCACCTCATGGATATTCTAGATTTATTGGGAGGAATGGGTTGTCAAGTAATAGGGTCCATAAAGTAAGGGGCTAAATGGGATTTTGTTATTTTAAGGTCTAAAATTTGTTTATAGGAGAGACCGTCTGCATAAAATTGTCTCATCTCCTCTCTTTCTCATCGATGCCTATCTAGATCAGAATCAATAGTCCTAATGGCATCCACAATGTTTTGCATCGTAGATGCAAAACGTTTCACGTGCAGTGGAATCAATGCTTGATTTTGCATAGAATTGATTTGATTTTGTATGGATGCCACTTGATCATTTATACGTGCTCACAAGTGAGCCTCGTCAGATTTTGCGGGTGGTGGATGTGGGATATTAAGTGGAGGGGGTGGAGGGGGAGGTGGATCCTAGGGTGGAGGTGGAGGTAGCTGAGGTGCTGGATTGATGATATCATCAATGTTAAATTCATCCATGATATCAAATATAAGTGCACCTATATTAAATTATACAAAATTAACATACAAACTTACAAAATTACAAGAAATAATTTAATATGAAATGTACATGCAAATTTGTTTAAATAGGATGTGCATACATATACATACACATACATACACATACATACACATATATACATTGAAATTGAACTTGAGCATGTGCATATCAATTTCAAAATTTAACATGTACATACATTTAAAATAAAAAGTACGATACATAATTTGCATGCATACAAATCATTCAACTAAACTATGTACATATATACAGATTTCAAAATTTAACATGTACATACATTTAAAATAAAAAATACGATGCATAATTTGCATGCATACAAATCATTCAACTAAACTATGTACATATATACAGATTTCAAAATTTAACATGTACATACATTTAAAATAAAAAATACGATGCATAATTTGCATGCATACATCATTCAACTAAACTATGTACATACATACAAATTTCAAAATAAATAAAATCTAGAACTATGCAATTTTAATACATGTACATACTAAAAAATAAAGTTGAAACATTTACAAAAGCTCATTTTATGTCTAGCGCACATATATATATATATATATATTACATTTTTCTAACTAGATGGTCATAAAATATATACTATTATAAATTCATCATTATAAGTTCATAAATTCCACCAAATTAATAAATTCATGTCACTAAAAATATCCATCCAACCAAAATCATAAATTCATGTCACTAAAAATATCCATCCTAGAACCAAATTCATAAATTCGTCACACAAAATATCCATCGAATCAAATTCATAAAATCATATAACTATAATTTTTATCATTGTCTTAATTTATAAACTGTTGTGGCTCTCTACTGCATCTCTTCATTTCTTTGTGTTTTCCTTTTCAGTATCAGAATTTCTCCTCTCCTCTAGCCATTGTTGATGCTCATCTAAGATCCCATCCATAGACCTAGCAACATCAACAACAATTTACATCCTAGATGCAAGCATCCTCAAAGGTGGTGCGATACATTCTTCATTTTGAATAATGTTGATTTGATCTTGGATGGTTCTAACATTGGCATTGATTCGTGCTTGCAAGCAAGCACCATCAATTTCAGGTGGTGAGGTGGAGTGGGTGGAGGTGGAGGTGAAGGTGGTGGAGATGGATGGCGTGGAGGTGGATTATGAATATTATTGAATTGATCCATGTGATCTCTAAGATATAAGTGAACCTACATTAGATTTGTAATTTAAAAATGTAAGATAAATGTTTATGAAATACCCTTAAACCATTCATTATAAATGGCCTAATTGTTCACACAAATGATAAAATGTGTAAGCCTCATTTATATCTAAGGAATGTTACTTGAATGAAAAAATAATTAACTATTAATATAGGACAATTTATGAATGCTTTAGGGTTTATTGTTTAGAGTTTAGGATTTAGGTTTTAGGGTAATAGGATGGCTTAAGGGGATCTATGTAGTACAAAATGACATGGCTTAAGTGAATAAAATTTGGTGAAGATGCCCAAGACAACCAAATTTCATTAAGGTTTGAGGCAACTCCACCAAATTTCATTCCCTTGAGCCATATCATTTTTTCTTAGGACCTTACTAGACATAGATCCCCTTAAGCCATCCTATCACTCTAAATCGTAAATCGATCAACCTAGATCATGAAATCTCATTCATATTATACACGATCTTATATTATTGTTAAATTTGGTTGCCTTGGGCAACTTCACCAAATTTTCAAAAAAAATGAAAAAAATAGCAAGTTTTGGGGTGATAGGTACTTGCAGGTTTCTAAAATGTCGTTGTCATCCACCAGAAGAATTTAGGATCCCATACAGAATGAAGTGATTTAAAAAAAAAAATATACTATCGCAAAACGAGATCCCGATTATTAAAAAATCGAGATCCCGCATTTTACAAATCAAGATCCGGTTTTGTAATAATTGGGATCTCATTTCACGTCCATTGGTTCGGGACCCTCGTACAAATGGGATCTTGATTTTAAAAAAATGGGATCCTGTTTTGAATTTAGGCTTGGGATCCCGTTTTTTAAAAATCGGGATCCCGTTTCTGAAAATCAGGATCCCATTTTTGCAATGCCAATTTCATTTTTTTGCCGAAGGCAAAAACTTCCATGTTTCATGGACTCAACTTCTTGCACTTACCCTTATGTAGGCTATCTATTTTATTTATATTTGAAGTGAACTTGGTGTGAATCTTTACCTTCATTATTTATTCTTTTCTACATTTGTTTTATATATTTGATTTATTACATTTTGTAACATTTGCTCCTTTACTTTAGTTATTCATTCCTACTTTATCATCATATGTTAGATTAAATACTAGGTAATTATTTACTTAGTGATCACGGTGCCATTTTTTTTATAAAACTATTAAATTTGGAAGAACTAGAAATATCATGTGATATATCACTACAAAAATTACCTATAGAATTTCCTCTTTTCCTTTTGCATTCATTAATATAATTTCCTAGTTTACCATAGTCATAATATTTTGGCCTTTTGGTCATTCCTCTTCCTCTAGTACCTCTAAATTATTATTGTGGTAGCCTCCTCTACCACCTCCTTCTCGATAGTTATCATGGAAACTCATGGAGGGACCCACATCTTGAATTTGTGGTACCACACAATGTATATTGTTAAGTTGTGCTATAATTGTTCTCAATTGAAGTTCTTGATAGCCATGTGCTAGATAAAAATTCAATTCTCTTATAGCTAAACCCTATTCTCTATCCATAAATATATCAAAAAATTGCTTCCCTAGTAAATCCATGAGTCATTGGTTCATATTCATCTTCTTTATGAAGTAACATTAGATGCCTATTTATGTCATGTTTGTACCACTTTGTATTTTATGGTATATAATTACTATCTTTCTAGGGAATTTCTCAAGTTCTCCTCTTTGTGTGGTTGCCCTCTTGGTGCCTTTAATTAGCAAACATTAATTCCTTATATGTTCTTCCCTACTATTTAAAATTTTAAACCAAATTTTACTTCTTCTATGTGGGGGAGAAGTCTCAACATTCTCACCTTTCATTATAATTTCTTATTTCAACATTATAAAATTATCAATTTCATCATTTCCTACTAATTTCTTCTCACATATCTTTGATTGGGATTCTATTATGGTGACTAATTATAACACATTCTTATATGAAGAGGAAATTTATTATCATCTACTTTTGCTATATAATGTGAGGGGTTAACCCTAAAATAAACCACTCAATTCATTTCTCTTATGCCAAGGTTTATTTTATTTAAATATAACCATACTTTTGAATAATTGTTCATAATATTTTATTGATTCCTCAATATTTGTCATCTTTCATATTTTATTTATGTTTTAATTCATACATTAGGCAAGCAAAAATTTCTCAAAAATAAGTCACTCAATTATTTCCATGTTTTATTATGCTTAGGGCAATTTTTAATTCACCATCTTAGTGTCTCATCATTGAGGGTCTCCACAAAATCATACAATTGGGTTTAGGCATCATTAATGCCAACCCTATCACTCTAATGAAATTCCAAGGTAAAGAGATTTTTTCTAGCATCCTTGGAGTATTTAGAAAAATTATGGAGATTAATCATATGTGCATCCATATTTGGAGGAGGTAAAAGTGTTATTGACTTATTTTGTATGGTTAGGGATCATCCTTTCTCCTAATTTATTCTATACTCTTGGATCTCTTACTCTTTTTTCATGATGGCTTGTTTTTCTAGTTTCATTCCTTTTCTTCTTGACCAAATTCCTTTCCCTACCATTATCTCTTGGCAATTGAACATATAAGAACTTACTTCCTAATATTTGTCATAAATCTCACCCATAGTTGCCTCATGATCTTGCTTTCTCTAACCCAATTAAGGATTCACTACTTATATGGAATTATTAGAAATTGTTCTTGATTTTGACAACATGGGAAGTGACTCTTAGTCTATGAGGTTCATCTCCTCATAATGTCTCTTTAGCTTAGGAAATGTTTTGTTGATAGCACATAATTAATAATTTATTTATCTACAATTTTCATTGATTTATTTTTCTTCCTCAACCTAGGAATTTCTCTTATATATCATATCTGAAGTTTCCTTGGAAAACTATACTTTTTTGGAAACCTTTTTTATTTTATTATTAAATATTATCTCCTTTTTGTCACCAATTGAAATTTTTTTACTTCCTCTTCTTCCACATAGCAACCATATCTATAGCAACCCTATAAATAAGGTCAAACTTCTCTAAGTGAGTTGCCTTATATTATTTCAACTTCCTTATCATTTTAGTTATATTTTTCTCTATAGTTATAATTTAGGTTATAAAACACTCTATTTATTTAATATTTGTGAATTTCATGTCCATTGAGGATCTACCTATCTCAATACTACATCCCTCTTGATACACTCTCTTCATGATTCTCATACTTTCTCTAACCTTTTCCATTATCTTTCATCTCAATCCTTGGATTATTTCAACATATTTTCTTCTTCCTTATTTTTTTCTATCATGATCATTAAATTCTCTTCAAAACCTTTCTTGATCTCACCAATAAATTATTTTACTCTCTTGTTATCCAAGTTTTCAATAAATATTTAATCAATTTAATTTATCCATCTTAACTCCTTTTTTTAATACATTAGTTTACCTGGGGATTGTACAAGACACCTAATACTACCAAAAATTTCTTTTCGATACCTACAATGACATCTATCATATTTTATATTCTAGCAAGGTAATTTTATAAGACTTACCTTCTATTGCACTTAGGGACTTTCATTATTAGTCTCCATTCAGTTGCTCTTTTTATTTTTTTAACTTAATAGGAAAAGGTACAACCACTCTTTATAAATTTTAGAAAGGCAATGATATGTACAATCTCTAAAAGTCGAGGGTGGATCCCCTATCTATCTATGACTAACCCTAAAGTTGATTGTATTGTGAGGGTTGTCAAAACATATAGTGTCTTCTTGGATATGAATAGAGGTTTCTTGGATAAGCATAGATGTTTTTTGTCCATATTGAAGCACCTCAATTTTAAGAAAATACTAAAACGTAACACCTCACAAATTTTAAGAATTTAACACCAAAAAAAGTAGCACCTCACATTAACTAGGCTCAGATTAATTTGTGATTTTCCTTCTCTTATCTAAAATATAAAAATTAAGTGTTTTTATATTATCTTAATTACTTCATTTACAATAAAAAAATTAATCTATTTTCAATGTTATAGTAGTATAAAACAAATCTTTTAGGTAAATGAAATGTATGAATCAATAAAAAAATATATCTAATCATTTCGTTTAACTGCATAATCTATAGAAGCAACAATGCATTACATGAATCCTTGATATTTCCCATAGATTGAAACCTCTAGGTTTTTGGTCTAAATCATGCTCAAGGATCAAATTTTATTTTATAAACATGGAAAAAAGGATAAAGGAATTTTCTAGACCAACAATATTTCTTTTATCAATCTCCTATGATATCAATTTAATAACTTGATAAAATTATCAAATAAAATAATCAATCAGTAAATAGGCTTATGGTGTAATATATATATTAGTGTTTTTATCATGATGCAATGACTAGTGAAGGTTTATTTCTAAACACTCTCAACATGCATTGCATGTTTACTATTTAAAATAAATTAGGGTTTTACCTTCAATAAAACACTCTAGAGTGTATTTTGAATGTTTCATACTTCATGTCAACTCATAATGGCTAAGTGTTGCTATTAAGGCCAAAAAATTAAAATTTGGCATTGGATATGTAGGTTCACTTTTAGAAATATGTAACTAGCCTAGATTAATTTTATTATTTATAGATCTACACAAACATAATAGATGTAAAAACTAAATATTGAAATTTTAAATTGAGAGTAATTCTAGTTGGAATCAAGCTATGATCAATTTATTTTTAAAGTTCTTCACAAAATACATCATTTTTCAAAACCAATGTTCATTATATTAGGGATAACTAAATTATTAAATTGAATCAAAATAAATGAGAGAAGTGAAGGATATCTATTTTTTATTAGTTCAAATATATTTATTTTAATTTTTAAAATATTATGCGAAGGCTTAAATAAAAATATTTTATATCCATAAACTTCTAGGTAATAAATAACATCTTTATCCATTATAACTATTTTTCCTAATATTATAATTTTTGAGAAGGTCTATTACATTGAGAACACATTTTTATGAATGTCTTAACATTTATTTGAAGATTGAGCTTAGTTTACTTCCAATTTTCCATTTTTATTTTTGCCCCTCAAAAATCCAATGTAGTTGTAGTGACATGTTTTCCTTTTATGAATGATTAAATATTAATATAAGAAATATGTTAGATTCATTAATATTTTGTCTCTAAGGATTTAGTATCATTATTTTTGTGATTCTTTTGATTAATAATATTTATATCATATTATATTTCATTGGGATTCAAATATGTAGTTTCAAGCCAATTTTATTCGCCCATGTTTAATGAGTATTTATTCACAAAAATAATTTATCATAAATACAAATGGTCCACCTAAAAATGGTTGCATTCATGAGATTCTCACAAGTCTAAATCATCAATATTTCTTAAGAGGCCACCCATTCCAATAATTCTCCAACTCAAGCATTATTAAGCGTAGAGATTCCCCCAAGGTCAAACCCATTTAGCTTATGAACCATCCATCATAGAGTTGCCTAAAATTTTCATTTATATTTAGGTGGTGTATTCAGAGTGTATCCATTATATGTTTTTCAATCAATATTCAACTACATAATTTTTAATCAATCTTTACTAGTTCCATATTTCGTGAGTGTTGATTTACGAGAACCCATCTCTTATTCAAACATATGGGTCTTCTTCTACTTAGAATTAAACCATCTAGGTGATGATCACTAAAGTAAATATCTAGAACTTATTAGAAGATCATCCTTCCCAATACCACTCCAACTCAAGTGCCCTCAACCATGGAGTTTCTCCAAAGATTAAAGGGTAAAATTACAAAGTTGTGTCACACTTTCGACCAACTTATCAGCACAAGTGAATTTTAGTATTTCTAATCGAAAATCAATTTTGGTCAAACATATGATCTAGTAATATTTATTGTAACACCCCGTCATGGAACCTAGGAAGCGTTACACTAAATAACCGAATAATTTTTTTCTTTTTTTTTTTCTTTTTTACAACATTTAATATCAATAAGTAATAACAACGTAGTGGGTGATCCCACAAAGCTGGTATACAATTTCTGAGAGGAACTGATTTTTGCTAAAATCGCATATTTTAAAAAAATATAATGATTTAAGCCTTTAAAATTTCCATTTTAAGGATTCCAATTGAAGAGGGTTTGGTCAAACCACCTTAGATCAAAGCCCCTTGGATAGAACCTCGCTAGTTTTAAACCATACCTATAAATGAGTCTCCTTTACACCTATCAAAATGCTGATAAAAAATCACTTTTGATTTACCTTTTGGGGGATCAAATGAATTCATTTAAAATTTATTTCAAATGATTATGGTATTCCTCAAAATGAGCTATCCCACAAATATAATTTTAATATGTTTTTATTTTATTATGTATGTGGTTTTTTAGTTTTATTAAACATAGGTTTTTCGCCAAAAATCAAGCTCTTTGTTTTTCACATGTGGAAAAATAGAAAATTATAAAAATATTTTTTTAGAAAATAGGTTCGTGTTGGTATTGATGTCCTTGATCCATTAAAAAAATAAAAATTAAATTTTGATACATACATAAAAATTTATGTTGTATATAGTCCACCTATGTCTGAATTGCAATTGGTTTGACTTCGAAACTCTATTAAAGAAAAAATATTCAATAAAAAACTATGAGACCAAATGAAAGTGCTAGATATCATAGTTACAAATATAAATTTGAAAAAAATAGAATTTTATCCTGCATACAAAAAAAGTTATGTTGTATATGGTGAGCGTCACTTTTTAAAAATGTTGTTTTCTGAAAAAAATCAGTTTTCATGGGAGATGGAAAAAGAAGTGCAATATTATTCCAAAAATTTTGAAAAAAGTATTTTTAGAATCTACAGAAAAAATATGATGAGACTCTAGTTTGCATCATCTTCAAATTCCTCACGGTTTAGCCACTATAGGTGCCCGAATGTGAAGATTTAGTTAAAAATAATAGTTTCAGTGTCCAGTTTGGCCAAAAATTGTAAACCACTATTGTGAGATCACCCTAGTATAAGTGCTCTAGGGTTCCACAACAACTCTACTAAAGTAAATAATAAACACAACACATTTTAAACCAAATAACTCAAACAAGGTAGTCATATACAAATTCAATACATCAATAGTTATGTTACAAGATGCTTATAATACACGAGATTGTGACCAATCTCACTACTTCAATGAATAATACAATAGAATCTCAATAGTGAGTACAATAAAGAATAATACCACGAGCCGATGTTGACCTCCAACTCGTCCAACGACCAACTCCGTGAACTATGTGCATCCAGGATCCTACCAAGACAAATCATGACACAAACGATATCACTTGTAGGGGACCCAATGGAAAATGTGGCACGTTCCTCCCAACCATGTGGTGCTCAAAAACCCACCCCCCATGCTAGGAGATAGAACAGGTCCTCAAGTCGAACAGACAACAAAAGAGATAGCATACAACATATGGTCAACAATCATGACATCATAATGACAATAGATCTATATGACAACAGACATACTCCCAGTAGAAAAGGTATAAACATAGATGACCTTACACAAGAGACCCGATAGAAACCCAAGGACATGAGTGACATCACTATAGCATATAATTTCGAGAGGTTACCCATGCAACCACTTCTGGTCCGGCCCCTAACGGAAGCCACTCCTTCCAAGTACAAAAACTCAAATGTAAAAACAATAATGCCCACACGCATTCTAGAGAAAACTTCTTTGCACCAAGGCCCAAAGTCATCAGAATAATACACTAACATTTGAATACCTCAAATAGGATTCAAAAAACAATCATGGCTCACAACTTCACATCATATTCAATACAATACATCCACACAACACTAATCGTGAATCAACAAAACTACTAGTTTCAACCCCAAGAAGACGAAAGCTAATCAATTCAATTTCAAAGCATCAAATAAGATAGCCTAATACAGAGGTATCTTTTGAACATAATCAACAAGTTGCTTTCAATAATTCCAAACATACCAATCTAACTCAATATACTTAAGTTCATTGAATGAGAAAACAATAGCTTTAATTTCCCATAATTAATGTTTCAAACTCACTATCTTAAATAAGAAGACGTAGATAACTCAATAACTTATTAACCAAACACTCAAAATCATTACAATTGAATAAGACCATTTTATTTTTCTAAACCTAACAATGCATATGTATTTACTTAATTAAACCATTTTCCAAACTAACGAAGGGTTTTAAAATGTAATGCTTAAACACCTAAGAGTAAATGTCATAATATTGCATAACAAAAGTCTAGGTATATTACTTTGTTTAAAACTAACACCATTAATACTTGCATTACTGATGACCTAGTCTTTACTTTGTTTATAAAGAGATATTTAGATTTTATATATTATGAAACTATGAATGCTAGCTTCCCAATACCATAAGTTTCAAATATCAACCCTTCCAAATCGCAGGATATTGATTTGTTATTTAAAGCCATGATTCATAACATTTACACTTATAGAAAGAGTTGACAATAAATACCACCTTAATACTCATGATTCTAAATTTTAATAAAAGAGATGTATTTAAAATTATGAAGTTAACACACAATAACAAATACTGATTCCATAATTACATATATTCATTATTATAATACAAATAATTCATAATGTAATTAATAATATGAATAAACGTCATATATGTTTATTTGTCATAAAAAAAGAATTTAATATACTTATTTATCTCCGTCTTATCTTATGAGTAAAAGTAATCATGAATTAAGAGATGGCAAAGTATTTATTTAGATAATCTTACTAATAACTCTTCTTTTACTTAACCGGTGTTAAATACTAAAGAGATATAAAAAGGAACTTCTTCTATGGTAGTACTAACATTCAAACACTACACATCTACCTGACTTCTACTATTGATTTTCATTTGAAGCGATATTTTAAGAGAACATGAGTAAATCTGAGTAGGTTAGACTCCAAACAGAGTTTACAACTTTCAGAAGTGGAGATACCTATCTTATTTAAGCCCGCGACCATCTAAGCAATGCGAGCTACATGCAACACATGAATTCCTATCCACTTAACTAGAAGCAAATGTAGTTCACAATGCATGCAACCGGTACAACACCCTAAGCCTTCGCAATCGCCCATGCCATAAATTCAGGTGAGATTAACAGGTAATAGCGATGGTATTCTATACATGCAAACCACATGCATGTACCAACACTAGAGATAGAGATATGATACTACAGTCAAACCATTGTTTAGATCTTCATACCAACCCAAAACAATCAAGAATAATTTTGAAAAGAAGGGACAAAGATGCCTACCGTTTCATCTTTTATTGGACAAGGCCTTCCATGTAATTGATATCCTTTCTCGTGGAATACAAGATAAATTTGTTCCAAAAGGAAAAGCCAATAGAGGAACCGCAAACGCCTTCAGAGAGAAATAAATTGTATCACAGCAAAGGAAAACATAGACAGGGAATGGTTTTCAAATTCAAAGGAACCTAAAAGATGAATTTATTCCAAAAGGAAAAACTAATAGAGGAGTTGTGTGCGCACTCAGACAGGTATAAACTGAATCACAGCCAAGGGAATCATAGACAGGGAACGGTCTTTAAATTCCAAGAAAACTACTTCAAACATACTGTTTAATAAATACCGCTTCCCATATCTGTTAGAATTATCTCAGGTAGATGATTTGTGCATCACAAAGACCATACAATGCATGTGCTTATTGAAAGACTCCTTTCAAAAAGATGACTTGCTGCATCGAGCATACCATACAAGAATGCCCTAGCCCAGTTCGCTATACCTAACATAATCAACACTAGTGTTTGCAAAATTCAATGCCTGATGCCTTTAAGAAATTGATGATCATTCGACTCAAAAACAAAGAATAATAGTGATGAGTAGGCGCCATGCATGGAGGACAGAGAGTTCCTATACATGCATAACACATGCAGGGTGTTTGCAGGAATACAGGAGAAGCTACGGTTGTATACATGGGTAGACTGACTGCAAACTAAACGGATTGAGTAAAGACCAGGTAAAGTAGAGATAAAGCAAAGAGATATGTTACATACTCACAGAAGAGACGTAAGGAATTGGTTCAAATGCAGACTTCTCGAAGAATGAAGCCATAACAAACAAAAGAAAAGGTCACATGAATTCCATAAATCAAATACCACTAACAAAACTAACTTTCCGCTAAATTATTAACCATGTATTCTTTTGTACTGTCTTTGTAAACACAATCAATTTTCTAATATTGTTTTTGTTTCCTAATCATTTGGGCTATATTTGCAATTGTTCAGATACTAACATGTTTCATTTTTCTATGGTGTAACAGGGATTTGAAGACAAAATCTTCATATAGCAGATTAACATGTTCACAACAAATAACTTGAATTTAAACATGAAAAGAACCTAAAAGCGTTTCCATGAAAATGAAGAACGAAGTCAGCAAAACCCCGCAAATTCAAACCTTTAACCTTTCGCCATATGAATGCTAACTTTAACAACAATTTGTAGCTTCTATAATCAACTTCAAATCCAAATATCC
Source organism: Sequoiadendron giganteum (assembly GCA_007115665.2). Taxonomy (NCBI): domain Eukaryota; kingdom Viridiplantae; phylum Streptophyta; class Pinopsida; order Cupressales; family Cupressaceae; genus Sequoiadendron; species Sequoiadendron giganteum. The sequence continues at coordinate 132,285,948 of CM021103.1, read as the reverse complement.
AGAAAATATCTTTGGTGAAAACAATCTTTTACTTGCTACTGTTCGAATATCCATAAACGTGTGTATAAGAATGAACAATTTCAAGATTATATCCTATTCCATTCTTCCAAACTCTCAACTTTAACTCTCAGTTATAGCATGCAATGCATACATCAATAAAACTCAATAGTCACAATAGATTAACAAGATATTTCAACTTAAGATCAAAACTCAAAGTTCCATTTTCGAAACGTCTAATAGAATAATAAAATCAATTTACAATTAGATGCTCTTTTCAAAACAAGATACTTTAATACTTTAATTTAATCACATAATAAACTAAAAATAGCTTTTCCAATTTAATTATTTCATTAAATCCATAAAGAAACATTCATATTAATCAAAACATTAAATAATCTAAATTAACATAATAAATGCATCATAAACTCAACATTAACAAATCACTGCAAGCACACGACAAACAGTTGACATGGCATGAGGGTGACGATAGATACTTGTTCTTTTCATAACGATGGCTAAGGACAAAGGACAAGTCTGTCTCCCATTGATAATTCCATTAGGTCATGGCACGCTCAAAACTTGACAAGCTAGTGGAGTCGATGCCTATACCTAAAAGATGGGTAACACTGCACGATTAATCCAACATGTAAAATATGAAAAAACACCGTGAAGAAGAATAACGATATAGTAGGGCACTCACTGATGAGTACTGCTAAATTGTCCTCTTCTCAGACTAACACAAACATCTAACTAATATAAAATCATCATGAATAAAACATAACAACATAGCTAATCATCATTAAATTTTGTCTCATAAATTTCAACATCACATCAAATAATAAAGTGTATCATCAAATGAGTTTCACAACCATTCTTGTAAATCCTGACATAACGTGCTTGGAAATAGCATAATATCAAAGGTCTATCTACTATCTATGTCACAAGACAACTAAAATAAAAGTGTCATTAGGAGGGTCACTACATCCTCCCCCCCTAGGGTGAGGCTTACTCCTAGAAGCCTGCAAATATCCCTAGTAGAAACTCCATACAGTCACACATAATCAAGTGTTCCAAGATTGAACCACTCCATACCCCAACATAAAAACAACAGCAACCCGTGCCATATTCAATCCAACTAGGTACACTGTCAATCCATACAAACCAACATGGTGGAACAACCACCAACCATGTCTCCAAATACACATATGCACCAATACACATCACCAAAAATCACAAAATAAGGCCACACAAGGGTCCATCTAGACACCGAAAAGCAGCATAGCATCCATGATAGAAGAATCCATGAACCAAGAACATATAACCATCTCATAGAGATCAAACATCAAAATAGTGGCTTGATGGTGTTAGGTCATACTTAAAGTGAGACCATCCAAACTCGACCATTATGACCTATCCCTTGTTGTATAAGGTGATTAGCCTCCAAGAGATAGTCATCACACAAAGGTGAGTACTGGATCCTAGCTACATAACAGCCTCACATACCCCCATCCTCTACGTTTCATGTGTCTACTTCCTCGTACACACTCACCAAGTCCGTCTCATATGTCCTTGGAGAGGAATCACAATATGACACATCACCAACATTCAAAACAACAAAGATAACAAGCTTAGCCACCAAGTTCATAAAGAAGAGAAAATTAAAGTTCAATTTCAATAGTAAGGCAATAAATGTGCACAATTTCAACACTAACTCAAATATATAACCTCTAGGGTTATGAGCAAATAAGATCACAAGTTGTGGCTAAACCTTCACAATCAAGTATAAACAAAGTGTTGGCCCTCACAATCAACTGAAAAATCATCAATAACCAAAACAAAAAATAAAAAATTCACAATCTTTAAATTGCACTAAACAACACTATGTGACTAAATACTAGCCACCAAACAAGGAAAGAGGAAACAACGTCCAGCTAGAATGATAATATCCCTCATGTGATGTGGAATGAGCACACCATCCACATGACCCAAAGTGTATCCACAACTAATAAAACGTCATCACTCTACTTGGTCATATGCCAGCCAGAAAAAGCACGTACTGGTCGCATGCCACGTGGCAATGTGTCTGTGGGTTTGCGGAGGTAGGCACGCGCATAACACATCCCACATCGTGATACCTCATAGAGAAGACACACGCAGGAACTCACTATAGCCAAAGTTATACGTGGCTAGGATCTACTCATATGCTACTCGACCAACATGGTCAAGGCAACCATGAGGATCCCTCTACAAGTGTTTGAGGCCCCATAACACTCATCGCACAAGTAGGCTAACAAAAACAATCTCATAATGCACCTTCACGTGTCTAGGCATGTGGCATCATGTAACACAACACCATCACCATCACTATGTCAGAACATGAGTGGGGTGTGGTATCATACTGCATCATATCAAAATATGAGCAAAAATAGTATATCAAAGCATCATCACCAACACTATGTCGGAACATCAGTGTGGTATGGCATTGTATCTATCACATCATGTCGGAGCATGTGCAGATACACTAGCTATATAATGAAATATGACAATATCACTATGGGGCTACCAAGCTTCACCTCTCATATGGATGAGGTTAACTCAACAATGCCAGATCAACGCCTCTACAGACGTCCAAGCATAACTAACAACCATGTTGTTGTACTCAAGTCTATGAGGATTAGGCTAACACATATGGATCAAGTATCTTGATCCAATATTAGGGAAAGTAGTGGGTACAATTCCTTGGGATTGGTTGAGCTGCAATGCTCAGTGCTGCAATATGCGTATGCTACACACTCCACCCAAGGAACTTGTGGCTTCTACTATCCCTTCACAGATTGAGGATCTAGAGAACCAAAAGAAGAAGAACTACTCTTGGTTACTCTTATATATAAGTTTCAACCACACATGGGTTGGCCCTCAATCAGGTAACAAACATGCAAACACACACGATGGTATGGTTAATGCCACACCAAAATGCGACTTTTCCCCATGGATGGGTACCAAGTATCACCATCACATGAACACACAAAGCAAGTACAGGTTTCCACAACATTCAGCCAAATACAGTTACTAGTTTCTTACATTTACAAGGGGGTACAACTACATACATAATTCCATAGGAATATCTGATTCCATAACCCATGGGATATGTATCTTAACTTTCCAACCATAACTTTATATCAAGTTACGTACACGCCACACTCTTTCACAGAGTACATCTTGCTAACATAAAAGCCATGAGCACGTGATCACTTAACAATTCCACTAACCGACTCACAAGGATAACACAGTGGACACAAATGTACCCAGAGGATCTAGTGTATGAACCTAGGGCACTGATACCATGTGTAACACCCCGCCATGGAACCTAGGAAGCATTACACTAAATAACCGAATAATTTTATTTTATTTTTCTCAAACAAGGTAGTCATATACAAATTCCATACATCAATAGTTATGTTACAAGATGTTTACAATACATGGGATTGTGACCAATCTCGCGACTTCAATGAATAATACAATAGAACCTCAATAGTGAGTACAATAAAAAATAAGACCATGAGCCGATGTCGACCTCCAACTTGTCCGATGACCAACTCCATGAACTACGTGCATCCAAGATCTTGCCAAGACAAATCATGACACAAACGATATCACCTATAGGGGACCCAATGGAAACTGTGGCACGTTCCTCCCAACCATGTGGTGCTTGGAAGCCCACCCCCCATGCTAGGAGCTAGAACAGGTCCTCAAGTCGAACAAACAACAAAAGAGATAGCATACAACATATGGTCGACAATCATGACATCATAATGACAATAGATCTATATGAAAATAGACATACTCCCAATAGAAAAGGTATAAACATAGATGACCTTACACAAGAGACCCGACAGAAACCCAAGGATAGGAGTGACATCACTGTAGCAAATACTTTCGAGAGGTTACCAATGCAACCACTTCCGGTCCGGCCCCTAACGGAAGCCACTCCTTCTAGGAACAAAAACTCAAATGTCAAAACAAAAATGCCCACACGCATTCTAGAGAAAACTTCTTTGCACCAAGACCCAAAGTCATCAGAATAATACACTAACATTTGAATACCTCAAATAGGATTCACAAAATAATCATGGCTCATAACTTCACATCATATTCAATACAATACATCCACGCAACACTAATCGTGAATCAACAAAACTACTAGTTTCAACCCCAAGAAGATGAAAGCTAATCAACTCAATTTCAAAGCATCAAATAAGAATAGCCTAATACAGAGATATCTTTTGAACCTAATCAACAAGTTGCTTTCAAATATTCCAAACATACAAGTCTAACTCAATATACTTAAGTTCATTGAATGAGAAAACAATAGCTTTAATTTCCCATAATTAATTCAAACTCACTATCCTAAATAAGAAGACATAGATAACTCAATAACTTATTAACCAAACACTCAAAATCATTACAATTGAATAAGACATTTTATTGTTCTAAACCTAACGATGCATATGTATTTACTTAATTAAACCATTTTCCAAACTAACGAAGGGTTTTAAAATATAATGCTTAAACACCTAAGAATAAATGTCATAATATTGCATAACAAAAGTCTAGGTATATTACTTTGTTTAAAACTAACACCATCCATACTTGCATTACTGATGACCTAGTCTTTACTTTGTTTATAAAGAGATATCTAGATTTTATATATTATGAAACTATGAATGCTAGCTTCCCAATACCATAAGTTTCGAATATCAACCCTTCCAAATTACAGGACATTGATTTGTTATTTAAAGCCATGATTCATAACATTTACACTTATAGAAAGAGTTGACAATAAATGCCACCTTAATACTCATGATTCTAAATTTTAATAAAACAAATGTATTTAAAATTATGAAGTTAACACACAATAACAAATAGGGATTCCATAAATACATATATTCATTATTATAATACAAATAATTCATAATGTAATTAATAATATGAATAAACATCCTATATGTTTATTTGTCATTAAAAAAAGAAATTAATATACTTATTTATCTCCATCTTATCTTATGAGTAAGAGTAATCATGAATTAAGAGATGACAAAGTATTTATTCAGATAAGCTTACTAATATCTCTTCTTTCACTTAACCGGTGTTAAATACTAAAGAGATATAAAAAGGAACTTCTTCTATGGTATTACTAACTTTCAAACACTACACATCTACCTGACTTCCACTATTGATTTTCATCTGAAACGATATTTTAAGAGAACATGAGTAAATCTGAGTAGGTTAGACTCCAAAAAGAGTTTACAACTTTCAGAAGTGGAGATACCTATCTTATTTAAGCCCGTGACCATCTAAGCAATGCAAGCTACATGCAACACATGAATTCCTATCCACTTAACTAGAAGCAAATGTAGTTCACAATGCATCCAAATGGTACAACACCCTAAGCCTTCACAATCAACCATGCCATAAATTCAAGTGAGATTAATAGGTAATAGTGATGGTCTTCTATACATGCAAACCACATGCATGCACCAATGCTAGAGAAAGAGATATGATACTACAATCAAACCATAGTTTAGATCTTCATACCAACCCAAAACAATCAAGAATAATTTTGACAAGAAGGAACAGAGATGCCTACTGTTTCATATTTTATTGGACAAGGCCTTCCATGTAATTGATATCCTCTCTCATGGAATACAAGATGAATTTGTTTCAAAATGAAAATCCAATAGAGGAACAACAAACGCCTTCAAAGAGAAATAAAATGTATTGCAACAAAGGCAAACATAGACAGGGAATGGTTTTCAAATTCAAAGGAATCTAAAAGAAGAATTTATTCCAAAAGGAAAATCTAATAGAGGAGCTACGTGCACACTCAGACAGGTATAAACTGAATCACAACCAAGGCAAGCATAGACAAGGAACGGTCTTTAAATTCCAAGAAAACTACTTCAAACATACTGTTTAATAAATACTGCTTCTCGTATTTGTTAGAATTATCTCAGGTAGATGATTTGCGCATAACAAAAACCATACAATGCACATGCTTATTGAAAGACTCCTTTCGAAAAGATGACTTGCTGCATCAAGCATACCATACAAGAATGCCCCGGCCCGGTTTGCTATACCTAACATAATCAACATCGATGTTTGCAAACTTCAACGCCTGATGCCTTTAAGAAATTTATGATCATTCAACTCAGAAACAAATAATAACAGTGATGAGTAGGCACCATGCATGGAGGATAGAGAGTTCCTATGCATGCATAACACATGCAGGGTGTTTTCAGGAATACAGGAGAAGCTACGGTTGTATACATGGGTAGACTGATTGCAAACTAAACGGATTGAGTAAAGACTAGGTAAAGCAGAGATAAAGCAAAGAGATATGTTACATACTCACAGAAGAGAGGTAAGGAATTGGTTTAGATGCAGAATTCTCAAAGAATGAAGCCATAACAAATAGAAGAAAATGTCATAGCAATTCCATAAATCAAATACCACTAACAAAACTAACCTTCCGCTAAATTATTAACCATGTATTCTTCTGTACCATCTTTGTAAACACAATCAATTTTCTAATATTGCTTTCGTTTTCTAATCATTCGTGCTATATTTGCAATTGTTCAGATACTAACATGTTTCATTTTTCTATGGTGTAACAGGGATTTGAAGACAAAATCTTCATAGTAGATTAACATGTTCACAACAAATAACTTGAATTTAAACATGAAAAGAACCTAAAAGCGTTTCCATGAAAATGAAGAACGAAGTCAGCAAAACCCCGCAAATTCAAACCTTTAACCTTTCGCCATATGAATGCTAACTTTAACAACAATTTGTAGCTTCTATAATCAACTTCAAATCCAAATATCCAGAAAATATCTTTGGTGAAAACAATCTTTTACTTGCTACTGTTCGAATATCCATAAACGTGTGTATAAGAATGAACAATTTCAAGATTATATCCTATTCCATTCTTCCAAACTCTCAACTTTAACTCTCAGTTATAGCATGCAATGCATACATCAATAAAACTCAATAGTCACAATAGATTAACAAGATATTTCAACTTAAGATCAAAACTCAAAGTTCCATTTTCGAAACGTCTAATAGAATAATAAAATCAATTTACAATTAGATGCTCTTTTCAAAACAAGATACTTTAATACTTTAATTTAATCACATAATAAACTAAAAATAGCTTTTCCAATTTAATTATTTCATTAAATCCATAAAGAAACATTCATATTAATCAAAACATTAAATAATCTAAATTAACATAATAAATGCATCATAAACTCAACATTAACAAACGACTGCAAGCACACGACGAACAGGTGACATGACATGAGGGTGACGACAGATACTCGTTCTTTTCAGAACGATGGCTAAGGACAAAGGACAAGTCTATCTCCCATCGATAATTCCATTGGGTCATGGCACGCTCATACCTAACAAGCAAGTGGATTCGATGCCTGTACCTAAATGCTATGTAACACTGCACGATTAATCCAACATGTAAAATATGAAAAAGCACCATGAAGAAGAATCGCGATATAGCAGGGCACTCACTGATGAGTACCACTAAATCGTCTTCTTCTCAGACTAACACAAACATCTAACTAATATAAAATCATCATGAATAAAACATAACAGCATAGCTAATCATCATTAAATGTCTTCTCATAAATGTCAACATCACATCAAATAATAAAGTGTATCATCAAATGAGTTTCACAACCATTCTTGTAAATCCTGACATAACGTGCTTGGAAATAGCATAATATCAAAGGTCTATCTACTAATTGTGTCACAAGACAACTAAAATAAAAGTGTCATTAGGAGGGTCACTACATTTATTCTAGGTAAGTTAGATATTTTCACAACTTTTCCAAATAAAATTGTTGGCTAAATGCATATGTAGCACCATTTTGAGGCCATTTTACAAAAAAAAAATATCTAAAAAAATTGATGTTTCAACAACTCCTACTCATGTAAATAATATTTTTCAAAAAAATATAAATATCCTTTTGTAGATCCATAAGTGTAGTTTTCAAAAATATATATTTTTAATAGTTTAATCATTATTTATAGTTTATTTTTTATTTTTACTAAATGTAGGTTATCAACAAAATGTATTAGGTTGATTACCATGTCAATAAAAAATATTAAAACTTATTAAGAAAAAGAAAATAATATGACACACTAGATAAAAGAATCTATATCAAGATGGTATAATTTTTATCTATTTTAGATAAATATTTAATATAAAACTTGACGTCAAATGGAAACAGTTGTGTTTTACTATATGTGCACATTTTAATATTTATTTAAAAAAAATATATTTATCAAAATTGGAAAAAATATATCCATACACTAATGTCTCAAGTAATAAATATAGATAAAAAAATTGAAGAAAAAATTTTAAATTTACTATATAAAGGTTAACATATCATGTGCCTTCATTTTTTAGTATTTTATTAGCAGCTAAATTATAGTGTCAAATTATAAAAATCACTTTCAAACTAATTTTTTAATCTTTTTCAAAAAAATACAAACATAAAATATACTAAAAGATATACATTTTATTAGTTTACATCATTTCAAAATTCAGAACATATATGCCACTTTTTAGTGATTCAATTTTAATAGTTGGATTAGTGTTGGTTGTTTCCTATTTGCATTTGAATCCTTTGATCATTCCTTGATTTATTTTTACTCACATAACCTAGACACCTACTCAAAAGTCAAACTAACTTTTCATCTTATCCACTCATCCCATCTAAATGTCTTAATCCTAACCATTCCCACAGGGATTTTTGTCCTTATATCAATCTTAAACCAAAATCCAATCTCACATGTGCCACTTGTCACATGACTACATCTTTGATCCAAACCCTAATCCTCCTTCAATCTTAGCCATCCATCATCAATCATTTATAGCCATTGATTTTTCCTCTTCAAGACTCTATATCTAATGGCTCTCATCCTTCATCAAATCTTAATGAATGAACTTTGAAGCTATCATACCCATATGTTGTCATTTTGAGCTCTCATTTTGAAATCATATCAAGGTTTATACTAGAGCATTGAGAAATCTGCATATCAATATCAAATAAAAAGTCAAATGGAATAAGGGTGCACTCCATTTTCGCTTATCAAGGAGTGAAGAAAATATTCTAGGTGAAGGTATTGTGCTTTGTATTTATTTATCTTCTATTTTTTTTACCTTCAATATTTTCCTCATCATCATATCCTAAAGTTAGTGGATCTTTTGTTACTAACATCTCTTGCCCAATATAAATCCATAAATATATGCTAACTTTTATTCTCTTGTAGAATCACCATGATAACGAAAAGAGTAATTAGAGTTAACCTACAAATATCTAGAGACCCTATTAATTACATTATAATGATCTTCAAGATTAACCATAAAGTGACTTAAGAATCCCACTTCTTGGCCAATGTATAATCTTTACTAGTATAGAGCATAACATACATCAAGCTCCCATCGAATCTAACATAATATTCTCAAGCCATGTCCTCCATCTCATTGGCTGATGTCAGACACTTCTATATAAATAATCTAGTTCCCACTAAGATAGGAACACATAATGGTTTGCAAATGGTCATGTTGAATCTCTCCAATATTGGATTCATATAATTTCTCCAACCTAGCCAAAATAAAATTTGTTTTCTCTATCTCTTTTGTTATCCACACCCAAAATATATCTAGTATTCACTAAGTACTTCACCTCAAATTATGCTAAAAGTTGAGATTTCAACCTTATCAAATGTTTAATTTACTTAATTAAAACACATTTTATTAATCAAACTATTGAGTTGAGAATGAGAATTATTAAAATAATTATTTATATATAGAGAGAAATTTTTTAAAAAATAACTACAATATAGAAATTAGGAGAGGACAACTTGAACCTATGAATTACATCCAACAACTCACTATATTGGATACTAATTTGCACTCACATTGTCATTAATATTTTCTATGTTGGTGTCCTATGTTGCATGTTGTCATCTTAGGATTGTCTAAAATGAAAGTTATTCTCTAGAAATTTTTGTGTCTACACACTAATATGAACTTGGTACATGTAAATTTCAAAAACTAAACCTAAGCTAACTATTTAAAAGAAACCTAGTTTAGCCTAATGTTTTTCCATGAGTTGTTAATAAATTGAGGAATAATGGATTTGAGTACATGTGCACTTAGCCTTTGTATATCTAGATTTAAAGGAAATCAAATTTAACCAATATGTGAGATAGAGGGGGACATAGAGAGACTTACTAGGAGAGAGAGAGAGGGGGGGGAGAGAGAGAGATAGGGGCAGAATGACTTAAGTATACATTAACAAGATCCTAAAATGAGTAAATAATCTCACAATATCATGTACACCTTTAAAATTAATCAATGACAAGTTGAAAATCATCATACCTAAAAATTTATAGCTTCTCTTGCAAAATAACTCCTTTAGTGTATTTTCTCTAGATGCTTGAATTGAAAAAAATATTTATGAGGGTTTTTGGTTGAAAGACTTTCGATCAACACCCTTTCAACTAATAGGTTTTTGGTCTAATATGTTTCGAGAAAAACAATTTTCAATCGAAAAGGTTTCAACTGAAACTATCTATGTGGCATCCCTGTTGGCAACCACCTCAACTTTTTGTAATTTAAAAAAAAACTTTCCTCTTGAATTGAATATTTTTTGAATCAAAATGAATTTTAAAAAAATGTTCTTTTGTAGAACTCAAAATCAACAATCCAATTATATATATTTTTGATATTTTGATTAATTGTAATATATTTTTTTAATAAATGCAAGTAGGTTGTTATAATAAAAAATGAGGCTGATTAGAAATTTAAAAAATCATACTAAAACATATTCAAATATTTTGAAGAATATATGATACATACTAGAGGAGAGAATACAATCCAAAAGGGTATAATTTATTTTTTGAAAAAGATATTAAAAAAAGAAAAGAAAAAAGTTGATGTCAAATGAAAACTATCAAATTTTGGTAAGTTTGACTTTAAAACATTATTATGAGAAAAATATGCATTTAAATTTTTTCCATGCACTAGATATTGAGGTTATCTATTTAGAAAAAAAAAAAAACAAAGGAAAAAAGAATTGTTTTCTATTTTTTTGTGATGTCAACTCGACGTCACTTGTTCTTGAAATTTTTAGCAATTCAAAATTTTCTCTTAAATTTTAAAAACATATATCAATTTTTATTTTATTTTTTGAAAAATTATAAGCATAAACTTCATCAAGAGTTCTAAATTTCATTTAAATTTTACTTCATTTTGAAATTCAAAATGTAAAAAAACCACTTTTATGCAGTCGAAGTTGAATTTTTGTGTTTGTGTTGACCAATTCCTTTATAAAAGTGTGAAACAAGTTTGTAATTTTACCCTATAATACTCATATTGGACTTCATAATATGGTTACAATGTATAACTATACACAAAATCTACAATAGACACAATGTACCAAGATAAAATATGTTGTTACATAGCTCACATTTATAATCTGACTATTGATCTTTGTTTGTATGCATTTCATATTCATACACTAGTGCATCCTAAAATATTATCATAAATTCGACTAAAATTATTGTAACACCCCTCCATTTTGCTTTATGGACTGGACAATGTGTCCTTGTTTTGTTTTGTTTTGTTTATGTTACTGGATATTTAGATACTTTATCTTGTGTGTGTATTTGATCGCCATTTATAGAGCGGTAGACTATTTTATGTGATGTGATTTGGTTTATCTGATGATTTATGTTACATGTTTTAATGGTGTAATGATGTTAGTGATATAACATGTTAGTGCTTATGAGAATATTTGATGTATTGTGGAAGTGTCAGTTTTGTTGAGTGTATTGGTGAAGGAGATGGATTTGCATCACTCGCTTCCGAGCGCCCTGCGATTCTATGATTTCTTCTTCATGGTGTGTATTTTATGCTATTATATTTTATGATGTTGGTTACTATGTTTCCAAGTTTGCAGGTACATGACATTGACTCCACCTGGTTTCACAGGTCTGAGCATGTCGATCCAATGGTTAAGTTGAAGGGAGATAGTAGCTAGGTAACATGTGTCAAGTCTACACCCTAGCCTTACTATGTCGTCAGTCATCTATGTCGAGTCGTTGTTTGCCTTACTTTAATGTTATTTAATTATGAAAGATTCTTGTTTGGAAATAGATGTTTGAATAATTGCATTATATCATGTTGATGATTATTTAATTTAAATTATGCAATGTGGATAAAAGTTTATATTTAAATTAATTAATTATATTTAATTTATTTAATTGATTAAATTTAATCCAAGGGGTTGAATCTAATTATTAAATAATTAAATTAATTAATTAAATGTGATGCAAGAAAATTAAAAGAAATAAAAGAATTCAAATTAACTTGGAATTTAATTTCAATTTGTGGAAATCTAATTATTTTGGAATTTCATTTCAATTAAGTTGAAATTAAATTAGAAATTGAAATTGGATTGTAAAAGCAAAGTTGGTTTTCAATTTTTGGAGATAATTGATATTTAGATATTTTAAGTTTCAAATTTGCATGCAAAAAATCAGATTTGGTTGTGCAAGATATTTTCAATTAGGCATGCATGTGTGAGTGGAATTTAGGAATTAAGATTGGTTGCAAAATTCATGCATAGAGAGAATTTGGAAAAAGGGAAAAACTTCTTCTAGTGTGAGAGGATAATTTTTGGAAAATTGCACAGAGGAGGGTTTGAGGAAATTATTTGGCTGTAGATTTGTTTGGAGTTATTCTAGAAATCTTTGGGGTTTTTGTGGATAGTTTTCTTGGTTGGAATCATTAAATTGTTGGATAGAACTGGAGAAACTTTTGAGGAAGCTCTGCATTAAAATTTTCATTACCTGTAGCTTCTAGAATCAGGTTTTCTTCTATAGTTTGTATTGTTCTTTGAATGCTTTCAAAATTGTAGGGATTAATCAATTTGTTGTTAAATCTATTGAGAAAATGAAGTTGTGAATAGAAGAAAGAAATTAATTAATTAAATTTAAAGCTTTTATTATTCAGGGAAATTGTGTAAATCTCTGTAGAATTAAATTTGTTTAAGGAAATGAATTGTTTTGTTGTTTAAATCGATCCTTGAGGTTAAACAAAACATTTAAATTGTTTAAAGAATTTAAACCTCTGTGGAAATTGTGTTGAAGAAAACTAGAGGGTTAGAAAAATTCTGGTTTTAATTTAGATCCATTTGATTTTATTATTCTTCTAATTGTTCATGAATTTGAGAAAATAGTTAAAAGAATTAATTTTTAAAACCCCAGTGAAAAAGTTTTGGATTTTTTGAAAAAGTTTTACAATTTCACTTGTAGGTGAATATTTCCACAAAATTTCCCTATTTGTCTATTGTTGAAATTCGTTTTATATATATATATATATATATATATATATATATATATATATACACAGTTTTCATATATTAAAATATATTGGTTATATATATATATATATATGTTTATATATATATATATATGTTTATATATATACACAGTTTTCATATATTAAAATATATTGGTTTTAATGAAATTTTCGTCATTCGTATAGCGTCCATAGTTAAGGGTTTTTAATTAACCAAAATTTTGAAATTGATGCCTTCGCCAGAATTTCTTTTTTACTGTGGATTAATGTTTGCGGTTGGGGAGGCATGGGAGGCGCTGCCTCCACCGCCGCCCCCATGAGGGGACAACTGTGGAGGAAGGGCCTCTGCAACCCCCTCCACACCCCCTCACTTCATAGGCCACGCCCATGTTTGGGGTTTCCCTGTTTGAAAGTTACGAATGGCGATTTTGCTTGGTTCGTTCGCCATATCCCTGTCTGGTTTAAAAATGATGGATTTGCTTGGTTCAGATTTGTCTGCGAGTTCATAAGGATATTTAGGGATTTTCTAGTATAGTGGTTAGTTTAATAAAATTTAAATATTTGTTATTTAAATTCAATGTTTATTAAATAATATTTAGTTAATAAAATGAATAATAAAATATAGTTTGTAAGTAGTGTGATATATTTATATATCATTTGTTTAATTGGATTAAAGAAATAAATAATATGAGTATTGTGTAAATTTGTATTTTATGAAATAATATTATAAAAACATTTTGGTTTTATTTAAATGTTTAAAAAGTATAGACTTTTGGAAACTATTTGTTGAATTTTAATATGTTTTATTAAATAATGTATTATTTAATAAAATATATTAATATACACATATGATGTATATTTAAATGTTGTTTTCAATCAAGAGTATAATTAGTATTTAATTTGTTTTATTTAAGTGCATGTATTTGAGTTTGCATGGAGAATTTTAAAAGATAAGGTTGAATGCATGGTTAAATTATTAAGGAAAATGATATTCTTAGATATTTTATAAATTGCATGTTTTAAATGGATAGTTGATGAGACATAGATTTGGATAGAAAATTGAAAAGACTATTGGCAATAGTTTTAGGTTGTATTAAAAGTTAATTAAGGAGTTGTTTATATTAAGGAGGAAATTAATTACTTTAATTTATTTTATCTCTATTAGAACAATTTAATTATTGTGATTGGAATATAAAAGAGTTATGGATTTAGAATATCAAAAAATAGCAATATCCTCGTGATTGTCTTTTAGATTTATTTTTCTCGTATTTCGCAAAGGGATGTGATTTTTTACTTGTTTAAGATTCCCAATTATGAAAGAGGAAATAGGGTTTAAGATTATTTCAGATGATCTAGTTATTGTGCCTATGCCTTTGTAAACATTACCTATTGCTTGAGTATGGATTTAGGAAATCCAAATATTATATTTGATTAATGACTTGATTGCTTTTGTAGCTATGTCGTCATTTAGGATATGGGATTATGTGTTAGTCCAAATTTATAAGTCTTCCAGAGAATCTTAGAGGATCTAAGAGGGTTGTCAATTTCCTTATGTCAACCAGTTGCTTGTCCCTTGGGTAGTGCATGGTGTCTTTTCAGTAGTTACCCGATTTCCACGAACGGGGTTGTTAGTACCTCCTGTGAAAGGAGTGGACTATGTGTTTGTTGCCTTTTGATACCTAGGCTATATGCACTTGTGATTCCCTTGGTGGATAGTTTGTTTGTGTGTTGTCGAATAGAAGAGTGGCTTCCAGTACGGGCCAGAGCCCAGAAGAGGTAGGAGTTGGGTAACCTATGGAAGTGAGTTTAATCAAGTGATAACTAAAATTGAAATGAAAATTTGGGGAGTACTACACACTAAAAAGATAAGTTCTAGCTTCACTCATGGTCAAGTGCTAGTTAAGGCTTGGAATGAGTGGAAAGGCCTGAAATGGCATAGTCATCTATCTTGTCAGTACGAGAGGTATTTGATTCTGCACTAGTAAGTATGAGGGCCGAGGGTCGGTAGAGGCCACTAGGATCACCAGAGCCTATGAAGATCCGCATAGGGTAACTTATTATGAGTTGTGTGATGAAACTTTGTCTAGGACAACAGTTGTTAGTATTTATGTTATGTTTATGGTTCTCTGAACATACTTGATCTATTTTATGTCTGGAAGCAATGTGACCTATGTCAGTGATGTGAGAGTTGTACTTGTGTTGTACTTATGTTGTACTTTTGTTTGGTTGAGTTAGTATGAGTTTGCCTTTGGTTATAGGTTGTAGATCTTTGTTCATGTTACTTTGTTACTATCTCCTAGCATGGGGGGTGGGCCTTAGGGTACCACTTGGTTGGGTGGAACATGCACCAGAACCGTTGGGTCCCCATTTATCTTCAGTACTTGGTGGCGAGACATCCAGTTGGACAACTCGCGATTCTTGTGTTATTCTTGCATTGTAATAATTCAGATTGTATAAGTGATTTTATCCCTCTTATGTTTATGAGGTGGAATTTTGTAATTGTAACCTTATGTTCTATTGCCTCATTCTGGGAATGAGTGATGTAATTATTGGATTAAGTAAATGATTATGAGATTGTATCTTGGATGTTTATCCTTTTTATGTTATGTGGTATCCTTATGTTGAATGATGTTTATTTCATAAATTTTATAATGATAAGGTTATATGTATTATGTTTGTGTGGGTTTTAGTAATCCCAATCTTGTAGCCTTAAAGGTTGTTGTTAATTAGTAAGTGAATGTGTATGTTAATTGCACTTATTAAAAAAAAACTGGTTCGCTTAAATCGTTAATTACAACTTCCGTTAGGGTTACTTGGCGGGGCATTACAATTATATCTTTACTCACTAACTCATATGTATTTAACTCTTTACCATTTTTTATTACATGTGTTATTAACTTGTATTTTCCAACACTAATTAATTTATTTCCAATCACATGTGTTCTCTCTATATGTATATAATCCAACAAACATTGCAAAATGCCACAACTAACACATGATCTCTTCAAATATGATTTCTTATAAAATAATTATCCATCCACTCTTTCACATAACACGCTTGAAATACAATTATAGCTCTATTGTAGGCATTAGGAAACAATCAAGCATGTCTTCTAATTATATCCTAGAGATTAGGAGACATGAAATTAAATCATGATATTTTCAATCCTTTGAGATCTAATATTTTTTCTTGGCACATGATCTTGCTAGGAGACAAGCCTAAAATTCATGTTAAGTTTACCCAGATATGACATGCTTTTACAATGGAAATTATCCTATTTGGAAAGATACCAATTACTCTTTTTTTGGATATGTTGTTGGTAGAAGTTTCTCTATGTATTCTAAATTTGTGATTTGGTCAATGTCGTAATATAGATACAAGTGAAAGCTAATAAAGTTACACTTGAAGTGGCGGCTCACCTATAGGTGTTTCTTGACCACTAAAACAATGCATCTTGTATAGTTGTTAAAGTTATATTGACATCTTCCAACATGGGCCAACCCCTCCTAGAAGATGTTAATGTGATAGGAGCCATAATACTTGTGGGCATCATTCTCGTGTTTATCATGCTTCTTAGCATAGATTCATGGTTACAATGCTCATGGATGGTGCTAGGCTTCCCATTAGCCTTCAACATCCTCTTAGACCCATGGTAGAGGTGCCTTTGGTTGCCTAGAGAGTGGTAAATTTCCTCATTTTGCCTTGGCTATTTCTCCTCTCGGAGTTGTTGATCCACTTGTAGATGAAGTGAAAACTAATAACAAACAAGCCAATGATAGTGCTCTTACTGGTTGGCAGCCTATTTCGGACAGTCATAATAATCTTGATGAATAGAATCCAAATGCTTATGACCCATCTTTGGCTACTCAATCAATTACCTTTTTTTTTATATTGCTAATTATTTTACAAATATCATGCTCATATGAGCATCAACATAAGACCAATACAAGCTCTTGCAAGCATAACCATGAGACTAATAATAGCTCGTTTTGAGCAACCCCATTAGAAACCACCTATGAAAAACTAAGAGTCCACAACTTAGAAATCCACTTATTTAGAAACCACCTCCATAAAGAACTTCATATTAAATGTCCCATTGAAATTTGAACTTGGGTCTCTACATTAGAAACTCGATACTTTAACCAATTAAACTCAACCCTTTGAACATCAATAGCTCTTATTACTTGATGACTTCATATTTTTCTCCATGAATAAACCTCATAGGCATTTTCCACCTATTAAAAAGAAAAATTTCACTGTATCTTTACACATACGTGACTTGAAATGTAGATATGCTTCGACCTATAAACCAAAGAGGATGCTACGATATATTTATTAATTTATATTTATCTTTTTTCGATAAAGTTGTCTTGTTCTCCACCACAATACAGACGATGCCAATACTGCCAACATACACACACTGGACAGAATGACGAAGGTGAGCTTGAAACAATTGCTTCCTGTGCAAGTTTCTCCTCCTTGTATATCTGTCTCTTTATCATACAAATAGCCTGCCACCCACACAGACAGCACATATGACACCACTGGGTTCCCCATCAACATAACATTGTACAGTGTTCCAAAATGGGCCAGCCCAAAGAGCTCAGATACAGTTGTAGGATTTAGACACCAGTTTGCTCCAAAAGAGAGTCCTATAACAATGGAGCTCAAATACAGAGTCCATTGAAAAGTGCCTGCCATTACTACAAGAAAATACCCACCACACAAAACTAACCCAGCCATTGCAGTCAACAATGGCCTGGCCACTCCAAATTTTGAAAGCAAATAATCAGATAAAACCCCAACTCCGAAGCGGCCTAAAAACTGGCATGTTGATATTAGAGTGACAAATATGGTGATGTGGTGTTGTTGAAATCCCAGAGATGTTGCAATCTGACTCATGTTGTTCACTGCTACAAAACCTGAGCCCAGAGCAATGGCAGAAGTAAACAAGACAAGCAAGAAATTAAAGCTGCAGAGTTCTCCCCACACAGAGATGTTAGTATACTCAATAATAACAGACTGATCAGATCCATTATTTGTGATCAAGGGCTCAGAAATTTTTGAGGTTGAAGTTGAAGTTCTCTCATGGTGGTTTGCTTTCCATGCCACACACAGTGGGACTGCCAGAATAAAAACTGCAACTGCAAATTCAACTTGATATGCCTGCGAAGCACAAGTTACTTAGTAAACCATGTTGAAACAAAAATGTGCTTATTTTAAATGTCTTTTGAAAATTTGAATCTCCTCCCTTACGTTTATAAATTTAATGCAATTAGAATTAAGATATCCTAAATAGTTTTTTTTTTTAAATAGAAATATTAGAATATTGAGAAAGTTGTGAATTGATCAACACAGTAAGTACGTAAAAGGATTTTATTTGTATCTTCTTAGTGTGAATTAGAATTATAGCTAGATTGTTAATAACTAATCATATATATATATATATATATATATATTATTTTATTTTATTTTTTAAGTATATCATAAAGTTTGATCCAATTTTATTTTTTTGAAAACGGCGTATACTATCAAATTCAGAAACAATAGAATGATAATGATATTTTTTTACTTCTTTGAAAAAACTAACACTATCAAATCCGAGACAATATATTGATAATGATTTCTTTGAAAAAACTAACACTATCAAACCTGGAACAATACATTGATAATGATTTCTTTTTAAAAAAATAACACTAAACGAGACATTGGTAATGATATTTTCTCTAATAGAAAAAATAATATTTTACTATCTTGTAAAAAAACTCACTATTAACAATGCATTGATATTTTTTCTAAAGACTTATTTGACATATGCAATTTTCTTGATTTTTTTCTAAGCCATAGTAGTGTGATATTCTTGGCTAGAAAGAAGATATATCAGCAACTGAACTTATAATTGTGGGACATTTTGCAGTGCTCTGCTCTTTTAAGCTAGATGGTGATAAGATAGTCCCAATGTGGGCTATGCAACTTTAATGGAAAAAAACTGACCAGTATAATAATCAATGGTGATTTCAAATGCAGGATACAGTAATGGCAATCTCCTCGACCAACTATCACCCCCCATCAAATTCAAACCAAAATTATTTCACCACAATGAAAAAACTAAATAAAATATGTAGATTGTATGAATACAAGCTTAAATTATAAATAATATACAGCAATAAAATCACTCGCCTGAAAAGAGTTTCCACCCCAAAAGCTAAAACCCATCAAAACCAGCGCCAAAACCACCACGGGAGCAGACACCATGCCTAATTTCAGCGTAGTTGTGGAAGAAGCACATTCAAAGTCAAGTGGGTCGTGTTTTCGTACGATGGGACTGAGCAAAAGGGCCACTACAGTAGGGACAATGGCGGCCACTAACAAGAAAGAAGACCCATCTGACTCCGGAAAAACAAGGCGCCAAGTAGTGGACAGAATGGCGCTGCTTAGACCAAGGCATCCCTTCATCAACCCCACCACAATTCCTCTATTGCCCGGAAAATTATTGACGCAGGTCACAATGGAAGCCGTGTTGTAGTACGTTTGGCCATTGATGGCCAGACATATTAACACGCACATCTCCCACACAGCAGGAGTCGCTAGGCGGCTGGTCACGAAGAGCCATATGAGCACATAGCCTACCGAATTCTGTGCCGCTCCGACGAGCAGGACAAGCCATGGAGGAAACCGATCGTAAAGCAGGCCTGAGATAATGCCTACACACTCCCCTGTGTCTTTTAAGACGGAAATCAAGTCGAGCTGCTGTTGGGTGTAGCCAAAGCGGGTCTTGATGGTCTGGGAATAAAGGCTAAAATCGTATGATGCTCCTGCACAACATTCTATCCATATGCAGGCTACCAAAACTGTCCATCTGTTGTTCACAAAATTGTTCCCCATTACGCTATACGAAGAATGGTGTTAATTAAACTGAAAAATTCAGTCTGCTTAGTACGAAAGTAAAGCTTCCTCTACCCTTCCTAACGAAGCTTCCCCCCTCCTTCCTCTCGACTCAACGTGTAAAGTTCCAGACGTTGATGTGGGGCATCTTCAGTATCATTTTAATTAAAATCTTGTCGTTTGTAAGTATCTGACTAAATGTTTTTGGTAGGGTACTCACAAAAAGGACAAGTTATTGGATTACTCTTGGCAGGCGTGAGCGGTTCTTCAACCGTGGAAACGAAAATATCTCGGGTGTAAAATCTGATTCACCCCACTAAACCGCCTTGACCATGCTTAGAGTCTAGAATCTGATATATACTTTTGAATCAAAAATGACATGGTCGCGAGTTCAATTTCTGATTTGTTCAGTGTGGATTGTTGTGGAAACGTACAAGTTAGTTGTCATCTTCGAGGTAAAGTATATGAGAGAAACTAGTGACAATCTTAACATAATTGTTGTTATTTAATTACAATTACAGTTACAATTACAATTCATTGATTTATAATATCTTCAAAGATAACAACTACTATCTAATTTTAGGAAAAACTAGTTTTGTTTTATTGTTTTAATTGTTTTTGTTTTATTGTTTTATTTTTTTCAAAGATAAGATTTTGTTTTGTTTCATTTATTTGTTGTTATTATCCAATATGGATGAGGGTCCGTTGCACATTAGTCGAGAGGTTATGGGGGGCTTGCCCTTTAAAGAGTTAAGTACCAGATAGTCGGACTAAACTCTAGATACTGACTCAAGGATACAAAATAATCATTATCTCATCATCATGAAGAATCATGACACTTACCTAAATGTCAACTATCCTTGTAACACATCTAGATATGTGTATTGCTTCTATCCTCCTTTCTAATTCAAATTTACTTCATAATGACAATTTGTTACTATATTCTTGTGAAATTATGTACAGGTGAATACCAAGAATAACAAACATACCATTCAAAAGGACCCACCATTCAACTTAAGTAATAAATCGGTACAATTGAAACAAAAAATACATTTGTTTGCATAATATTTTTTAAATTACAATCCTATAAATGATAGCTCCTTACAAAGCAACCTTCAAATGCATGTATCTAAAACTCAACAATAATTAGTCCAATTTGATTACATTGAGCTTACTTTCCACTTTATTATGTTTCTCTTAATCAAGCTACTTCACAACTATGCTTTAAAATTTTAATCTTGCTAAGGTGACACATTATGATTTAGGCAATCAAGACAAATCTCTCAATTTCACATCAAAATTGTTGGGTTTGGTGAAGCCCAAATATTCCTTCTAACTATAACAGTAGTATCTCTCACACTCAAAATGAATGCCTTTTGTAACTGACTCTTTTTTTGCATGTATTTGCTAATTTAGAAGTCGACTGTTTTGGTAGATTTTTCTATTTTGGAGATGGGACTGAGTTTTAAGAGTTGTTGCTCCTTGAATGTAGATTGTATTGAGAATTAATAAAAGAGAATCCCTGTTGAAAGTGGATGTAGCCATTGTTGGGTGAACCACTATAAAATCTTGTGTTCTTGTTTTGTTCATTTTATTTTCTACAATATTTTCTTTCATTTATTTTGTTGTCATTAAATTCAACAATTGGTATCGGAGCTTGGTTAGAACCAAGGAGGAGTTGTGAAGAAAGTTGAGCAGATATGGAAGAGAGCCCCAACTTGGATGATTGGGTTCAACCTCTTGTGTCTATGTCCCATGGCTTTGGAGAGAGTTTTGATGAAGTGGGAACTATTCATATAGATGGTGAAGAAGATTTTTGGGCTTCTCGAAAGAAACTTTTGGATCATTTAGATGATGTAGTTGATTCTGTTATTGAGGAGTTTCTTGGTATGTTGGAACTTGGCAATGACATGGAGCAAATGCAAGAAATGAAAATCATTGTGGCTCAATCTGGAGAAGAGGAAGAGGTAGAAGAAATATTTTATTTTGCTAATAATGAAGTTTCTCTTTTCAAGTTGCAACAAGAGGTCGTAGATTCAAACAGTTCAAGGAATTGTTATAGTAATCTATTTGTAGGGAAAAAGGTTAGATTTGTTTTTCCAATGGAAATGGATGATTCTCCTGTCTATTTGGCAACTGAAGTTCTTATGAGTGATGTTGATCTTGATTCCCCGAGCACTACCCAGGTGAGGTATGTGTGGGAAAGGGCCCTACAAAATTTGGGAGGCAAGGATTGTAACATGCTAGAAGACTTCAGAAAGGTTGAGAGAGCAACAAAGGCTGAGAATAAGGCCTTTGAATCCCTTATGTCAGCAAACAATGGAGTTGTTCAAGAGAGCTACGAAAATGTAAGTGAGGTTGAGAGTCCTTTGGAGGGCATAGAAGAAAAAGAGAGAGATGATTTATTGATGAAGATTGCAGAGGTAGAGGTAGAGTGGAATGCATTGATTGCAAGTAGAGAAAAATTTGCAGCCGAAGGTAATGAGGTAAAATCATATTTTAATGTGAGATTTGATGAGGTTGAGAGTGATGTTGCATAAAGTAATGAGAATGTAAAATAAAATTATTATTAATGATATTCATGTTCAATTGGATAATTTAGTGAATTCAAATGAGATAGTTCGGGAAGAATTTTCTAGTGATGATTGGTATGTAGAGAAGGATTTGTACTGGTGGTGTATAGAAAGGGCTTTGAATTGGGGCCCTAGTGGAGGTCCAGATCTGATTTTGGCTATGGGGGAGGAAATGGAAAGCTTAAAATCCATGGAGGTTATTAAATCCAACATGCTTTGGAGAAGACTCATCTAAAGCGTTCTTGAATAGAATTTGGTGAAGCTAAAATCTTCGTTGGGGTTGATCCAGGGAAAACTTTAGTGGCGAATATTCGCCAATTGGCTATTAATAGAAATCAAGAGCTCCAAAAATGGCTAATAGTACAAGCTGAAATAAAGACTAAATCGTCAGGTTTTTACAAAAAAATAATTTTGTCTCGATTAATTCGCCATGTAAACGATGCGTCATCAAAACTGATTCGCCAGTATTTTATACAGTTACTAAAAAATTTAATTATATTCGCCAGTAATATTATATTCCTCCGATTAATTTTGGGGCAATATCGCCACTAATAATAAATTACTATTTAATTTGAGGAATATTTTCTTTTATCTATTGCCATAGATTAGTTTTTTAATCGAACGGTTGTAGGTTGATTCTAGTCCCTAATACACATGTGCCTTTTAAAAGGCTTGTTGAGGCCCGAAATTAGTTTTGGGCCACATGATTAAATCTAATCATGTGGCCCAAAACTAATTTCGGGCCTCAACAAGCCTTTTAAAAGGCACATGTGTATTAGGGTGTGGAATGAACTTGCAGGCCCAAAACTAATTTTGGGCCTCAACAAGCCTTTTAAAAGGCACATGTGTATTAGGGTGCGGAATGAACTTGCAGCCATCCTTCGTTCTATCAGTGGAACGCCAGATAATGTTTCCCTAATGCCCATAGTTCCCCCAATGCACCATAGGATTGTGATGGGAGTTTCGTCGATGAAGCATTGTTAGGCCGATGGTATTGAATTTTGTTAGGAATGGGGGAAGATCTGACCCTTGACCTCGCCTACATTGTGATAGGAGTGCGCCAAGATTCACTAGGATTCGCCACTATGATTATTATTTTTACCAATTATTTATTAAGATTTGCTAGGATTTTACAAAAAAATTAATATTGTGCATAAGATTCGCTAAGAAAAATTAATATATTTTTTCAAATAAAAGGAGAGATTCGCTAGGATTTTACACCTTCCCCGAGGGGGGGGGTTTCTTAAAGTTATCCCTGGGTTGATCTAAATGCCTGCAGTCGGGGATATCTCTGAGCAGCTATCTCAAGCAATATTTGGTCTTCAAGTGGGAGATTCTTGGGTTCGGTGAAGCCCAAATATTCCTTCTAATTATAATGGCAGTATCTCTCACACTCGAAACAAATGCCTTTTGTAGTTGACTCTTTTTTGGCATGTATTTGCTAATTTAGAAGTCGATCATTTTGGTAGATTTTTCTATTTTGGAGATGGGACTGAGTTTTAGGAGTTGTTGTTGCTTGAATGCAGATTGTATTGAGAATTATTAAAAGAGAATTGGGCTATTGAAAGTGGATGTATCCATTGTTGGGTGAACCACTATAAAATCACATGTTCTTGTTTGTGTGTATTCTTGTTTTGTTCATTTTTTTTTTTGCAATCTTTTCTTTCATTTTTTTTTTGTCATTTAATTCAACAAAAATAGTTATTGTGATCCCTAAATTTAGAAAATAACTCACATCTACATTCATAAAGGAATTAAGAAAGTACAGTCATTTTTTTTTTAAATCAAGTAAAAGAGAAATTGCATATAGAAACTAGGACCATAAATATGTCTACTAAGACTATAAGTATTTGACTAGTAACAAAGAAATTCTTACCTTCAATAAATATACCTATAATTATCACATACTTTGTAGAAAAGTGTTCATTTTAAGTGTCAAATCATCCACAATATTGATGCCTCTAACTTTTGTTGAGAGTAAAGCGAATGAGATAACTAAATTAACATACACATGTATGATTATTTGATTAAAACAATTGAAGACAAAGCTCAGTTATATCATTTCACATAATGTATGTGCCATGTGATTAAGCTCATGTATTTACATCTTATTTTAGATGGCAATCACTACATGTTTCATTGTTATTCATTAAATTATCTTAGTTGAAAAATAAATAATTATTTAAATGATTTCATGTTATAGATTTGATAAATTGTTTCTTCTATGTTGTAGGAAATTGTATACAAACATTCCCCAAAGATAATCAACATATTATGGGATGAAGAATCATGGGTATCAATTTGGCTAATTAATTATCATAATCTATTTCAAGATAAGGCACTTCTCCACATTTCAAGACTTTAGGTCATCTATCTCCTTAAAGAAAATGATGACAATAATACTATAAAGTTTTAGAGACAAAAAAAATATTTCTTACAATGAGCATTTTACAGGATAAAGTTAAAATGAATCTCAATAATTACAATGGACTTGTGAAAAATACTTTGAGATTTAGTTGCATGGTTTCATAATTTATACTAGAGAAGAATTCCAATGTCCCTTTCAATTCTAATGTCTCTTTCTTGAAAATTATATGTTCAAAATGACTATTTATAAATCTATTCTTATTCATGTCTATATTACTCCTTTTGCACTATTTAAATATATTTTATGTACTTACTTTCCTATTCATAACATGCTTCCAACTCTATTTCAAAAAATATTTACATTACAACTTATAAAATCACATATTATAAATTATATAATTTTATTTGTGGGGCTCCTATTAAGGATTTATTAAATATTATGTCTTACACTTTTTAAATAAATGTGCCACATAGTGGCTAGTACCTTGTATTTTGCTTTGTATTTGTATTATAGTAAGATTTGTAGACATGAATGCATTGAAACTAGGAAATGCTACTATTAATAATGGAATGTTTTTAGTAAGAACTTCAATACAAATGTCAACTTAGTTTTTGAGTTACAATTTATAAACATGAAACACTATCTTGTATCGGGTCATTATGATGTAAAACATCAATGTTTAGTATCAAACATGTTTAATATCAAGATTTAGGGTTCACATTTGATGTTCAATTTTACAAAAAGATAATGAAGAACATGATTACTCTTGTGATTTATATAATGTATTGCTTGACATACATTTTTAAAATAATTTTATTTTTTTTGCTTGCAGTATTTCTAATATTTATGTTGTTTTTCAAATTGCAAAGCTCTTAGCAATTCTCCATGACTTGTAAAGTGATATCTTCTAAATCTTAATAGTTAGAAAAATAAAGTGAAGAGTGATGATACATTTTTTCTAGTCATCAAATAATGGAGTAGTAGAACAAGACAAGTAGGATGGAGATGACAAATATGAAAAATAAGTAGTATTAAATAAATGAAAGAGAGAGATGTAAGGAGTATCAATAGTTCAATTATTAGAATGGAAAAGTTCCAAAACATAGCATCACCATAAAGAGGGTTAGCCATCATATCATCTATTGCAATATACTCAAAGAGAAAAGCATAAGTTTGATCAAGAAGATAAAGAATGCGGACAGTAACCATGACGATACTACCATCAGTTGCATAAAATCAATTTAGAATTGTAATGGACATAGAAATAAATATATGCAATGACAATGCAATATTTTAGTCAATTGCAATTTTAATGTTTACATCATTCTTACTATTTATGAGAAAATAATTAGTTATAATCCAATAATCTTGAGAGGCATTGTTAATTATAATTATATTGAGATTTTCAAGCTATCATATTGCAACATGATTCTTCTAGCCAATCGAGCTAGGGCCCCCGACCCCTATTCTTGGCATATTAATAGGGTTTTCTTTATAGATTTTTTTTAGCATTTTTTGTGTTCTCTACTATTCTTATTTTTTATCTCCATTGAAGCCTAAAGACATATTGAGATTATAAAGGGGGAATTGTACACAAGCCTCTTAATCCTTTGTATAGAGAGGACATCCCCTAGCGTCTCATGATGTCTACAAGAATGCTTTAAAATTGTAATTGACATAGAAATCAAGATATACAATTCAAACACAATACTTTATTAAATATAAATTTTAATATTTGCAATTATAAATTCTTATTTTCTACCATTTCATCTATTGTCATATTTGTGTTATCAAAAGATCTAAAATCTATCTAAAAATAGTAAATTTTACTGAAATATGTCTTACCTAAAGATCCCTCTTAAACTATTCTATCAAGTCACATATGCAAAATGTGCAAGCATAAACAAGACATTTGACCTATTTGACAAAATACTTTGAAAATGATGTTATATCATACAACACCTTATCCATTTGTGAGAACTTTTAAGGTTGCCTCAACATGATACCATTTATATTATTTTATTTGCAAGCCATAAGAATAAAATATTAACATAGAAAATGGAGATTTCCCATAAGAAAGGGGAGCAAATAAACCAAATTTCCTTGTATATAAAGATAATACAATAATGTGGTTTTCAAATATTTAATCTAGGACAGAGAAAAGTATAGCATAGTTGAAATTTGTTCCAGGTTGTTCCTCTGCTGTTATGGCCGTTTCAGTCGCTTACATGGCACTGTTTGCCACCCTTTGGCTGGGGTTTTTCTGTTCTGGTTCTGTCATCTTTGGACGGTTCTCTTCTTGTCTTCTTCGACACTTTGTTGGTTTGCTGGCATATGCAGCTGCAGCTCTTAAAAACTGTTACATGGTTCTTGATAACTGCTTTACAACTTTTTGATGATCCTTATGGATGAAGATAAGGAAAATAACTTGAAACTGGATAAAGACTTCTTGTGTCAGACGTTTTAAATTGAACTGTAAATTTATCAAGGTCATGGAAAAATTAGATGAGTGCCTTAGTATCATGTAGCTTTTTATTTGATGTTCTAGTTAAGTTTCATATTATTTACTGATCTAAAATCTGTTTGTAAAAATGATTTTTCAAATTTATATTTGAAATATGTTTGCATCAACACTTGCAATATGGTCATCTTAGCTTAATGGATGGGTCAGCGTTCTTTCATTCTTATTCAATCAAAAATATTTGTAACATGTGCATGCGAATGGATAGTGTTGATAATATCATTTATGAGCTTTTTAGATTAGGATTGTTCATGTTCTCGCAAATTCTTATTATGGAGTCGATGATATGAAATAATGATTGAAGACAACAAACAACAATGCAATGATGTCTAAGATATTGATGTATGTTAAAATGTGTTTCTCTTGATAATTTGAAATTATTAAGGGTTTGTCTTAAATACAACATCCCACTATACAAATTAACATTTTTCATTCTTAATTTACCATGTGATGGCTAATTAGAGGGGGTTGGCTTTGGCCTAATTTTTAAATTTGAATTTATGAATCTTTGGACCATTTCCACACTTGTTTAACTAACCTAGACCAATTTCATGTCAATAGATTTGATTTGGAATGATGAATAAATAAAAGAAGAATCAATAATGACTCCTACGATTGTGTGTAGATGAAACTAAGTCAAATTAAAATTATTAACCAATTTTTGTGTTAAAATAAATTACTTGTATACTAGTCATTGAAATAAAAGTAAACTAACCAAAGTTGATTTTTTTTTTTAAGAAAAATTATAAAATATAAATTCTTCATCTATACTTATAAATTAAAGAAACATCATATAAATTAATTACTTGAAATAAAATACAAATTTGAAATAAATATTTGATATCTTTTAAATTGACTATTAATAATAAAAAAACATTTTAAAAAAAAATAATTTTGAATTGAAGAAACATCATTTTAAATATTTACTTAATTGTAAATATAAATTTTAAATAATTTTAAATTGACTAATAATAGTATAAAAAATATTTTAAAATAAATATTTTAAAATTTTCCATTAATAATTAAATTACTAGTTTTATTTGATCCATAGAAATATTCCAAGTACTAGAGTACAAAATATGATTTGAGATTTGTGTATGATCTTTTAATGTTATGGATATTGTAGATTATTATTTAATACATATAATCATTTTAACATAATAAAATATATTTAAAAAAGATAAATAATTATAAAATATATAAAAAGTGTTAAAAATAATTTTTAGAAGAGAAAAGTGCAAACTTCACATTTTATTTCTATATTTGTTCTTAAATTTTGTGTGTATCTTTGATGTGTGATTATAGTGTATATAATTTTGTTCTTTTGATGCGCATAATGATTAGAAATCTAAAACTAACACTTTGATATATAAAACATCTATTTTAAAATATTCTTGACATAGTTCTTAGAAGGTCCTTCCCTTCTTAAACTAGATGATGATTACAATCATGTCCTTTATATCAAATATATACATGATTTCTTCCATAGTTTCAAAAATTCAGATTTGTACTTTCCAATATAACCAATCCTAGGATATGATTGTTACCCATCAGCATATACATCTAAAATCTTAAAATATGAAACTAAAGTTGTGTATTGATGACATCATCCTAAGACATTTATGATTATTGATTATAAAGAACATGAATTTTTACTCTCACCCATTGTAGGAATCAATCACAAACACACATTTATTAGTATTAGATTGAATGACATGTAATACGCAATATGTATGATTTTTTCACAATCCATGAAGTATTAGAGCAAGCTTTTGGATTCAACTGTGTATGTTTTTAGATCGATGTTTCGGATCACACTCAGTGATCCATCATTGGGAAGAGGATGATGGATCACCGAGTGTGATCGAAAACGTCGATCTAAAAACATACACAATTGAATCCAAAAGTTTGCTCTAATAATGTAATAAGCAATTAGAAAACTAGCATTCATTATCATGTTTATATATTCACCTATTATCCATGAACCACCAAAAACATGGATTTTTAGGGAAAGAGGATTCCCCAATAGGCTCCTAGGGTTTTTCACCTAAGAGGTAGGCTGAGAAATGGTGCCTCTTTCGCAAGTTAAGTTATTCTTGGTGAGTTCATTCAAGATTAGGGGTTTGAATGTGATTTATGTGTGTGCCTAAGTGTTGTAAAGTAATGTAATGAACTAACTATGAAATGTAAACTAATGCAATGCAAATGTATTGAAAACCCTATGTAAAATGACCTAAGAATGACCTAAAATGCATGCAAACTATGATAGAACTGAAGAAAACAAGGATGGTGCACCTAAAACTGAAGGCTAGTGAAGAGGAGCTCTGGAATCTTTTGGAATCTATTGTAGATGTTGACTGGGACACTTATGCCAAGTTGGGCGACTTAGTCCTCCTCCTGAGAAACTTTTTCAGAACAAGTTACTCGAAAATGGGTATCCAAAAACATAGAAACCAATTTCTAGGCCTGATACTGAGACTAATTCCCCAATGATGGTGACTTAGTCCACCTGAAGCTTTCAGGATTTTCGAGGTTGAAATCTGTAGGTACCCACTTGTGCTTCTGTTTCTAACAAAGACCCATGTCTGAATCTTCAAAATCTGACCTACAAATTGTCTATAAATTCATTTTAGGGTTTGTTGATTTGGAATGATGTGGATGGAATGATGACACCTTTTAGCACCTTACTCTTTCACTAATCTGCATACAAACTTGCAAATCGCACATGCAAAGAGGGGGAAAGGGTTAGGGTTAGAGAATAGGGGTTTTCCTTAGTCAAACCCCATGTTGGTAATCAAAGGTCCAAGATAATGAAATAGAATTTAAAGGGAAAGATGAGTAAATAACATGCAAGTACAACAACTCACCAAGCCCTTGTTGAGGAGGTCTGAAGATATGCCAGAATTAGCTCCAATGGATGTTGATTGAATTGTTTAGTGCTTGAATTCTTGCTTGCTTGAGAAGCTTGATTGCTTGAGTGCTTGTGAAGATGAGAGATGTTGTTGGGGGGGTTGTGGGAGATGTAAAATGAGGAGAAAAACCCTTAATTTATACATTTGATGCCCTAATTCCCTGAAAATAACACATCACAAGCTGACCTTAGGGTTTTGGAGACAAAATTTCGCTAGAGATTTGATTTAATTTTGATTTTTATGTCAAATGGGACTAAGTCACCCAAGGTGGCAACTTAGTCCACTTGGAAAAATTCAAGTGGTTGTCAAGAATTAAAAGGTTTTTAATGTTGATTAATGGGATTGTCTCTTGAAACACACTTAAGTCAGTCCTATAAGTGCATTAAGGGGCCATTTTGTCATAAGAAAGGGTTGTTTTAGTGATGAAAGGCCTAGGAAAGTGTGAGGGTTGGTTACAACACCTTACAACACTTTAGACTAAGGCTTGGAAAAGGGTTATTTAGGTGAATTATTACAGAAAAATCCTAGAAAAGTGAAGAAATGTGTTACAACACTTCACAACACTATTGTAAGACATCATTAGGTTTTTATTGATGCGCAAGCATTTAAGCCCTCATGTGAATGTGTTGGCCACATTACAATCATTAGATCTAAGAAAAATCAAAGCCAAAATCCAAGGGAAAAGTCCCAAATGATTGAAAAGTGTCAAGGCTACAATTTTTTGCGACACATTTAGCCCCCACTTTAGTGAGAGGATGATCTTGCTTCAAACTCACACTAAAGTATCCAAGAAATGCATATTGAGAGGGATCCAAATGCACTGATGCTAGTAAGATGAGACAACTGTAATCAAGAGGAATTATCAAGCCCCTAGGATCAAGATCTCATGGCAAACCAAACATTAGTACAAAATAGTACACAAGGAATTGATGCGAACGAGTGAAGAGAGAGGGAAAGTCATATCAAGCTTTGACCATTTGTCCAGCTAGTTGTGGATCAGATCTAGGCTATTTGTTTGAAAGGAAATGTACTCACTCTAAGGTGATGATACTTTTGGTTGCCTTCCGGGTGAGAATGCCCAAAAGGTGAAAAACATGTGGTTGGT
Source organism: Sequoiadendron giganteum (assembly GCA_007115665.2). Taxonomy (NCBI): domain Eukaryota; kingdom Viridiplantae; phylum Streptophyta; class Pinopsida; order Cupressales; family Cupressaceae; genus Sequoiadendron; species Sequoiadendron giganteum. The sequence continues at coordinate 132,254,133 of CM021103.1, read as the reverse complement.
ATGTACCCACGTACATGCAGGTGGCTATGGGGAATGTTGTGCCACTAGTTGGGCTTCTCACTTAACCATACCAAATTTATACCTCTTGATAACTTTGATAAGGCACCAAAAAATAAAAAGTTTTGTGGTTCATGAGACAAGCAAAGCTTCGTATGCTTAGAACTCATTAACAAGTGCAGGATGGCACCATAGGCATGCAAGCTGTGTTATGCAAGGTGGCCATATATGCAAAGTGCAAAATGCAACATCTAAAATGCAAAAGGTAAAATGAAAAAGGGATGTTCAAAGGAGTATTGCTTAGTTCATGTGAGGTCTTTAACTTAACATTGTGTCTAATGTCTCCAGGAGAGGACCAATCAAAGGATAGAAAATTCGCAATTTAGGGGATGCAATGTGTCGCATCAGGCCACTAAGAGGAATGTAATATGCTAAGATAGATCACTTTCATGAAGGACATCACACCCAATGTCATCCACAAAGCAATAAAAACATCGTATGAAGTAATAAGGTTGCACTAGGAACCAATGAAAAAGTAAAAGAAAAAGGAAATAATGCCAATGTATGTCCCCACTTTAAAGGAATTGTGAAACATTGTACTGTGAGCAACTACTTTAAAGTAGAAAAGGAAAGAATGCAATAAGAAAGCCAAGACATGAGAGCCAACTTGGAAATCCCTATGCCAAATGGCATGTTTCTAAGTGAGGCTCAATCATTTGAAGGAAAATAAGAAAAAGAAGGGGAAGGGATTTCCCCCAAAACACAAAACACATAAGGGATCTATGGATTTGGGGTCAGTATGTTTTTTGTTGCAATTTTTGTTTAGAGAGCATAGAACTATCATCATTCCCCCAAAATACATAGAACTAGAATGACACAAAGAGAGTGAAAACAATGAAAAAGAAAGAGTCATTTTGGGTCAAGGGTGGGTACATGGAAATGGGTGGCCATTTCATGGACACATTGAATTTTCTTTTTTGAAAAGTCATAATGCACGTGTGTTATAACGCGCTCGTGTTATTTCTTATTAAAAGGAAAAAAAAAAAAGAGAAATGTTGTCATTCTTATTTTGACTGTCTTTTTTTCTAGCCATGGCCAAAACCCCCATATTTCACACTCGCGTTCTAGGAGGAGCCATTCAACAAAATTCTTCACGAACAATTGCTATTTCTTCACAATGATGGCACCACAATGAGGATGAGGTGTGAGAGGTAAGGATTATGTGCTTTTTGTTTTGAATTAGTTAGTTTTAGGTTGAGTTTGTTAGTTTTAGGTTGAATTTGATATATATTTGTTTGAATTTTTAGGAGATGCAAATCAACCTGCAAACCCTCAAGATCCTCAACAGTAAGACCAACCAAATCCTCACTATCAAAATAAACGACAACAACAACCTCCTCCACCAATCACTCAACCCCCTCCTAGCACTCAACAAAATTTAATGAGTGAAATTGAGAACAACAAAAAGAAAATTGAGGATTTGATCAGTAGGTTGAGTGATCCAAAAAATTTAATGGTAGAAAGAATGACCCTAACAAATTCATTGAAAGATATGCTAAAAAATGTAGATTCGATTAGCAAACAAATAACTGGATGGAAAGATAGGAGGCGGGTGGCTAGGGATTATTATGCAAATAAACTATCATACAAAGATGTAAAGGATTTAAAAATTACAAAAGGTGATTTGTGCTCATTATTCATCAACCCACGCACAAATCAAAATCTTACCCTCAATGTGAAGAGGTTTCCTATCCATTAGTGTCACCACCAACAGATTAGGGACCAGTTTTATGATAGGTGGTACATGGTCTTCGATTACCCACCGTGGAACAATTGCGAGGTCCCGCAATATTTCCTTAGGAAACTATACAGTGAGTTCATATTGAACAAAATCCCAAATTATTTTGATATGAGGGATTTCGAGGGGAGAGGTGGGGGGTCAGCTCAAGATAGACCCGGTGCACAACCGGATCCTATGCGGCAAGGTAGACGAGCTCTCGCTAGGCCACCTTGTGAGCACATTGTTATGCCTTCCATTGTGAAGGAAAGTGTTGATGTAGATACCTTGCAGGTGATCAACACTTTGACCCAGAGTGTGAACCATCATACTAGCCCTATTCTACAATGCTATCCAGGGGAGTCTTCGAGTGGTGGTCTTCAAACCCATGTGTGTCAATCTTGTGGGGCGACTTCTTCATATGACCCCACTGACACTCAAGAGGCTGCTACGCAGGATCCTTCTGTAACTATGGAGATGGAGAGGGCAGCTAAAATTTTGCATGAGGCATATGGCTTTGATAGTTAGGTAAAAGTTAGCATGTTCATTGAATTTAATTTATAAAATTTTGATTTTGAAATGCAAGATTAACTAAAAATGTTTTATGATTTTAATAAAATTGCAGGGTCACAGTGTTGAGACTAGATACACCAGTCCCCCACCTACTTATTTTTGCAATACACCTATCGTTGGGGTATATAACTAGTAAACAATTATAAATTTATTAGATGTTAATAGCATTGTTTTACGAATGGTAATTTAATATGCAATTTTGGATGTTGAACAAACTAATAATGGAGGTTTCGATGGAACACTTCCTAGTGGCGGTAGATTTACTCAAACCTACATAGAGGTAATAGAATAAAGAGTTTAACTAATGAATTATACTTAATAGATTTGTGTAGTTTATATGCACATCATTGATTACGTTGAATAATTTGTTGTTTTATTTTCAGATGTTACAAGCCGAAACACCTCCTAATGTGATGAGGGAAATGGAGATTGGTGTTTCATCTGCTATACAATCCTCGATGGATCTAATAGGGGAGGTATGAGGCAAATTAGTAAATTTCAATTTACATTCATCAATTTATAGATGTTAATTAGTGAAAAATCAAACCATTATTGATTCACATAGTTTAATTTCTATTTGTATGGTTTATATAGGGCTTCAGCATGCCTGAGCATGGGCATGAGAATATATCCCTCATGGAGAGAGATCATGAGATGGCAGTAAGTGATTATTTTGTCAAATATATCATTTTTTATAATGTAATTTCTATATATTCATGTCTTTACTTCTTATTGTAACAATTAAAACTTCACCATGAACTAAACACTAGGAGGAAGAGCAGAAGCACTCCTCGAGTGCAGCAAAAATGAGTGACAGACCTATCACCATCTGATCAAAAATCAAAGGGAAAGATTTTATTTTCAAAGCATGGAGAGCAATGACTTTTGATTCCAGAGCCGTTTGTTGTATGCCTACAGCCCTTTGTTGTATGCCTACATGGCAGTTTTTTACATATTTTGTATTGGACACATTTGACATTGTATGCCTATATGGCATTCTCGTAAGCCTATATGGCTATTTTGTACATATATTTCATACTTATATCGACATATATTGATGTATGCCTACATGGATATTTGGTTAATAGAAATATCTTTTTATCGATGGTGTCCATAAATTTTCATTCTAAATTGATGGTTCAATAGATATGAGTTACGTGTATTCAAGTGTATACTTTACAACTTATGTGTATACTTTGTGACTTACGTGTGTTCGAATGTATACTTTGTGGCTTATGTGTTTTCATGTGTATACCTTGTATTTGTGCATATAATTTGTATTAATTTGTGTATACTATATATTTTTGTGTATACTTCTTGAGGCTTACGTGTTTTTGAGTACTTGTGCTTCCCTTATTGACATGTACATGCTTGACTTATTCACGTGTATAATTATTATTTGCTTAGCCCTAGCATTGTCCATTGTTGTCCTTCATGGTTTGTCCTGAATATTAATTGATTGATGCTAAACAAATTTATCTAAAAAAAACACATTTTCAATTGGTATTCCATGAAATGATTCATAAAAAGATTCCAATATGTTCTTGATGCATCACCATCGAAAGATTTATATGTCAAATTTTTGTAATATTATTTCTTGTATACAAAATGGACTCGGGAGAAAGCAAGCTATAATTTATAATACAAATAAGAAATAGACTCAACATTGTCCTAGACCTCTGAATAGGTCTATTTAACAAAGCAGCATGCTCTCAATCACTCTTCGAATTGCAAAGCACCATTGGTGATGCAGAGTGGCTCAACCAAGTTGTGATTTGACACAACTTCTTTCAAATATGCCCACTAAGACTCCAACATTCACTTGACTCAATAGGGTAACTCAACTACCCAACCATGGAATCTATCAAACCAGACATGACCAGAAATTGGAGCAGACCTAGAAACCTCCCAACATGACCAACCCAACTCAACACAACTCACCTTATTCTTGGGAACCACCTTTGACCTATCGCTTCCAAACTAGGCCTCTTATTCCTTGCAACCTAACCAACTAGGACAGTCAAAACAAGAACCACTCAAAAGGAATTAACCAGACCAAGGACACTGGTTCTAGGCATCTTATACCAATTCCCACAAGTCTTCAAAGGCCCATGTCTTGACCACAAAAGACAAATCCATGACAGGCCAAAATAAAATGCTACAAGGTAGGCCTAATTAGGCTACTCCACATAAGGAATAAAGTACCTTGGCTCACCCCAACATCCCTTAGCCACAAACAGGTTCTTACAACCTTTTCCAACACAAATCAAATGCTCCCAAGCACCCTTGTCACAAAACACTTATGAAAACAATCAAAAATCAGATTTTACACAAAATCAGGCATGTCACATAGAGATGTCAAGCCTAGAATGCCAAAGATATCTCTCCCACCTTCAATCCATTCTATGAAACCAACATGGAATCAAAATATACATGGTACTCTAACTGATCCACACACTCAACTAACTAAAAAACAACTTTCAAAACAAGTAATCGTTGCATTTCAAATTTGTTGCTTTAAGCAACTTACAAATTTGCAACTTTAGACTCCTCCAATCTAATGACTACAATTAATGACCTCTAAACCCACACAAATGGCTTAGAAATATTCTTATTACATCAAAAAAACTCCATTCTTTCACACTCATATAAAAATTCACAAATTTGCCTTCAAAGGCTAAAAAGACAACTTCTAGTGCAAGATTGAAATTTTCACATTTTTTATCACTAGACCCAAAAGTCACCCTAAAACATACCTAATGGTCTTAATTGACCTTATTCAAGAAAAAGCATGCTCAAAATACCTACAACAACCTATTGACCAACCTATTCACCATCAAATAATCACTAAAACCACTGAACTAGGCCTTCTTCATCAAATAGAGGAACAAGGTGCTATGCACCAATGATCATACACTTTTTGTGTGGAATACTCAGACTTCTCAACCATTGTTTGTATACTTCTCTTTTCCATTGTTTTGCATGCCATCATAAGGGACCAAGCCGATTAAATGCATCTCAAATCAATTCCGCATGTTTGGGTGCAAAAGAGGACCATTCCTAGCATAAACCTACCTATCGGGATGCATTGGAGCAGTTAGTTTGGTCACACGAATTGCAAAATGAAAGTTGCACCACTTTTCAACTTTACACTACTTCTATTTGACACTTTTTCCATCAAGTGAAAATCCACTGCCACAAGAAAACAACTCCGAGATAGCCAAAATCGAGAGAGGTTTCTGTAGAGAGGCCCAACACGATCCTGTAGGATTAGACGAGAAGTTTCTAAGCATCACGGTATCTGAGTAACAACATGCTAAATTTTTTTGTCATTAAGCACTTTGGACTCTTAAGGGATTGATTCGATTGAACATAGCTTAGAGCGATTCTGAGTGTTTGGGTGCAAAAGAGGACCATTCCTAGCGTAAAAATACTTATTTAGATGCATTGGAATAGTTCACTTGGTCACATGAGTTGCAGATAAAAATTCGCACCAGTTTGCAACTTTGCACTGCTTGCATTTGACGCTTTTTCCATCAAGTGAAAATCCGCCGCCACGGGAAAACCACTCTGAGATAGCCAAAACTGAGAGAGTTTTTTGTAGAGGGGCCCAACGTGATCTTGTAGGATTAGATGAGAAGTTTCTAAGTGAAAGGGAATAAGTTTTATGGGGTTTTTGTTGCTACCCCTATAGATTTTGGTGGAAAAGGGCATGAAAAATGAGGTTTCACCCTAGGATTTGATAAAATATTGCATGTAGAGGTTGGGTGATTTTCTTTTGAGTTTTTGTAGGTGATTTTAATAAGGTCTGAGGTGGTGGCATGTTCTACTAAGGTGTGGAACCATTCCTTTCAATAAACCCTCCTTATACTAACATAAAATAAGGGTTTTGGTTTGGCATGGTGGATTGAGTTTGTCCTGAGAAAAATTGTGGATCTGAGGGTTTGGATACATGATAATTTCTACCACAACAAGCTAAGGGGGTTCTTGAATGTTTAATGGTATGTTCCTTTGTAAATTAGGCCTAGTTAGCCTAATGAGGACAACAAAGGTCATTTTTTATGCGCATGTTTGAAGATAGGCACTATTGATTTTGAAATATGTGTTGTAACTCAATAATATCTATCTAGATTAGTCATTTTTTTGTGAAGTCATTTGAGAATTTTTCCTCAAAACACCACTTGGAGACACACTTTTCACTTGAAAATTCATCATAAAACCCTTTAGCAGAAACTCCACCTTTGTTTCTTGAATTCCCTTGCACAAATAAACACACACACACCTAAAACATCCTAATACTAACTTACTCCACTAATCTAAACTATCAAATTCAGTGGAGTAGCCATTATTGGTTTACAAAGCGAGTTAAGAAAAATCAGTTCAAACTAATTATAAATTCAATGGATACCCTCCTAAATAGATTCAAATGAAAGATAATTCACTATTCTACCTTAAAAAACAAGATTCAAGGAATTAAATTACTGCACAAGTTGTACAAGTTAATGAACAACTGGAAAAACTCATAAAATCACTAAAATAGGGACTTTATTGATTGTAAATATTCAAGAATACAAAAGATCTTTGTTTTTCTTGACCTTACATGCTTTATATCACTTCTCTAATCACATAATGACCTGTTTGAGACTTTGAATACATTACATATGACCTTTACATGACCTTTTTCACATTGTTTACATTTCAAAATTCAAATTTTGCAAATTTTCTATTGAAGGCATTTACAAAACAAGGTGCTACTGCACCAAACATGAACTCCAAAATTAAAATATTTGAGTAAATATCATTACAAATAAATTTCCTTACAATGTCTTAGGTACTTCGTTCTCACAAATATTTTACAATGTCACTCATACATTCAAGATTCTCTTTAAATGTCTACATCATAGGTGCTCGTTATGAGATGAATATCAATTGAGTAACTTGAGATTCCCTCGCTAAGATTCACACGCTTTTTTATAATGGCTTGAAATCAGAATTAAAATTTCTCAAGATCATCAAAATAAGGATGTTGCATTTCTTTTTTGGCTGAGATTCTCTTTGATGTCTCATAAATCAACATTATTTGCAAAGAGAGATCAATCAATTTTTAGTAGTTTACTTACAAATATGCAAAGTTAAAAAAAGAAACAAAGAGCATCCAAAATGGAAATGAAATAAAAATAGATGGAAGGAACTTATAGATAGGCATGCAAGTCTCACAACTTAGTCACTCCTGTTCATACATCTTCACTGGGAATTCCAACATACCTATTGCACACAACACCTCTCATGAATAGAGCAAGTTGAAATTTCAGATGCTTTTATAATGTCTACATCATAGCTGCTCATGATAAGGTTAACTTTAAATGAATAACTTCAGATTCCCTCACCAAGCTTTGCACACACTTTTCTAATGGATTCAAATCATGATTGAGATTTGTCAAGATCATCAAAATAAGGATGTTGCATTGATTTTCAGGTTGACATTCTCTTGGATGGCTCATATATCTGCATTTTTTGCAAGGGGACACCAATCACTATTTAGTAGGTTACTTAAAAATAGGCAAAGCAAAATAAGATGATAGCATTGGAATCAAACAAATTAATGTGCATACAAGTATAAATTAATAAGAACCAATGAGCATATACTTACAAATTAATCCAACGAACCATCTGGGTCTTCTCTACTCTTTATTGTGTCAAGTATTGCCTCATGGTCAGAGTCATAGACCTTCCACAAGGTCTTGTTCAAAGGTCTACCCCCATATTTGGTCAAATGAACATTGGATGCCATGACAAGGTTCGAGTAATGAAAATCTTACGATGCATGTCAAAGTCTTGAAACATCCAATGTTTAATACCCGAATGTGGGTACCTTCTAAGCCACGTTCCAATAACCATAACTGATCCTATAGGGTATTCAATGTCACAAGTAATATTTTGTTCCCTCTTCATTGTCTTCATCTACAATAACTACATAAACATGCCTTGCATTGATATGTGCACCAAATCTCTTGAAATTAGTCAACATTATGAATACAATACAAAGTAAGATAACGATATGGAATTTCAACAACTAAGCAAGTAGATATATCACCTAGTTGCACTAGATCTGATATGTGGTCAAAGTCGATCGATGATTCCATCTGTTTTAGTTCCAATTCCATTGGAGGGTTATACGTGTGAAGTGGGCTAAGATAAATTATCTACCATTTGTCAACGCACTCCCCTGACTCACAATCATTCTAGACTTGCATTGTACATGAAGAACAAAATTATGCCATATTTCATGTATCAATAATCTATGAACTTGCATTTGAGGTAAGGAAAGAGTGTACCTCACTCGATCCTATTAGTGTGCAATAGTCCTTATATGGCGCAATGTTAGTATCATCCATCAACCAAAAAAACTATGATCTAAAGATGTACCTTCATTACTTGGACCCATCAAAGCATTACACCACTCGATGATTGATTTTTCATCTGTCAACTTTGCACTATCTTTATACTTTAACTCTTCTCGTGCTAATGCTCTTTTCACGCATGCTCCTGCACCTCATGCTCCCCCTTTCCATGTCCGATCTCACAAAAGTTCCACATATGTTGAACACCTGTAATGACATGCATCATACACAAATAGTAGAACATGCGCGGGTTCTTGAACTGTGCTACATAGTTATTCGACCATATTACATGTCAGACGTATGCTATGCCCATCTAAGCCAAACCACTGTAGAACATCTGGAAGCAACCTTGCATGAACTCTGGAGAATGTTTGCGATCATCACTAATATAAAAGTGGTACTCCCTCAATAACTTCCTTTGGTCATCTATATTATCAGATGCATGAATGAATGCTATGTGCACAAATATCAAAACCTATGTGGAGTAGTAATACTGTGACTGCACCTCACATTGTGGTTGTAGAGTTTAGTTCTCCGCAAAGTCAACCAATGATACTATGCTTCCAACTGGAAAGGTTTTCTTGCATAGCTTGAATTGTGTGTCCAACCATCAAGCTCTACGAGTATGCATTGCATACTCAGACAATATATTGTCATGAAACATGGACATAAACTGGTACACTGGAATCTTCTTAGTAACCAAATCACACCTTTTTTCTTGAGACCCATCTTTTGTAGCATATGCCAATGTTTTATACTTCGCGATCTCTACTAGTTTTTGACCCACCTCATCTGTGCTTTCCATATGTTGACATACTGGAATACAATGGAAGCCACCGCAATGCTCACATGAACCATCCAAGCATGATGTCCTATAGAATATATGGCCATCCTCTATTTCACATTATTTTTTTGATAGGAAATCTCTTAAAGATTTTGGTGGGGCTTTTATGCCACAATCCTACAAAACATCATTAGTATGAAAATCTAAACATATAGAATGATAATCATCATAATGGTTAGAGAAATCAATATGTAGTCTACAACAAGTAGTGCGCGTTTGATTTATCTTGACATAAAAAGGTTTAAGCATTTCAAAAAATCTTTGAGAAATACTAATTTGAGGATAATCATTTTCAAATTTATGAAAAAATTGGGTTTGAGTCATATCCAAAAAATACTTTGGATGTGGCTCATGATTCCAACTACTGATTCTCCTTCTTACCACATCCCTTTCATTCAGAGATGGCCTTGTTTTATTCTTCCAATACTCTTCAATTAGTGTTATCAAGGCTTCAACAACTTCTTTATGTTTTTGTGACAGTCTCCCCGAGAATTCCCATAATTCATTTGAATCATTTCCCTCAATTCTTTGTCACCTTTGAATGGCTCTTGATAAAGTTTTTCTACTAATTCTTGTTTGTTCACTCATCTTTCTAATGAGACGAGCTCTCTTTTTTTGGCAGCTTACCAAAGTCGATGTAATGACATGTCGGGTGACATTACTATCCTTTGAATGTGAGGTCTTACCCACACTCTCATAAGAATCCATTAGATTCTTCACTCGATGCATTCGATGTTCTAAACCCAAGAGTATTCATGATGTTCCTATACTTTACACCCTGCATCATTTCAATAAATTGTTGACATCTTGCGATCTCATTTAGCCTTTCAAAGAACCGTTCCCAAATCTTATCAGCATATCTTCTACAAGTGTGTGTTGAAATCTTACCTTCCATGTGCTGCAAAATCTCATCATCAATAATAATCAAATACTTTGGCTTTCTATGCAAAATTCTAGGCGGTGTTCTCCTAGGTACATACATCTCAGCATTAGAAATTTCATCAATATTAAATTGACGTGGGCTAGATTGCATACCTTCGATCGAGGGTGGAGAAGAAGAAATACCTTAAGGTTCATGTTGGGATGATGGCATACCTTCTTCATCAAATTCGAATGATGATTTACTCTCAACTTGATATGTGTTGGATGGTGTCCAACAATATTCACGTGTAGTAGATGGTGTCCCTCCATATTCACTTGCAGTAGATGGTGTTCATCCATATTCACTTGTGGTAGATGGTGTCTCTCCATATTCACTTGTGCTTAATGGTGTCCCTTCATATTCACTTGTCGTAGAGGGTGTGTCTCCAACTACGGTATTTGAATCTGTCTTACGACATTGCTTTCGCATTCATGCCTTCTGTGCTGCCAATCCCTTTTCTCTTTTTGACAATTGAGGTTCCTCTTCAATTGGATTTTTTTCATCAATCTTTCCCAATTTCTTCTTTTCATGATATGTCGCCACCCAAACTCTCTCCTTTTCTTTGAAGGTTTCATTATCTTCGTCTGTTAGTTTCCTCTTTGTATTTTTCTTCGACATGGTGGATAATTTTATTTGTAGCATGGTAATGAGATGAATATTAGTTCCTAAAAAATGTATCCATTCAAGTTAATCAAAATATGTGTCATTCAATGCTTCATAAAGAATACTTACAATCATCTTCTACAAGAGTTAACCTAGCATAGACAAAGGTGACATGATTTTTTTCAATCCAAAATTCCTTAAAGAAATGCGGTAATGTGGCATGCCATGATTGCAAGATAGGATCAAAATGGAAGCATGGAAAAGCATACAAAATTTCAGCTTATGTCATATATATGTATACAAACTGTGGAAGCATACATGGTGCGGGAGCACCATTGAATGAAAATTGTCAATTCAAAAAGTTGTTGTCTAGGCTTTAGGAGAAAATCAATGCAAAGACTGATTTAGAATATTTGAAGGAAGTTCATCAATAAATAGGTGAGGGAATGTTGTTTGTGTGCAGGGGAGGTCTAAAAGGGTGTTGGGCATGAAGCCCTAGAGTGAAATTTTGAGTTTTCCATGAGATTTTGAGTGGTTTTGATATGCTAAAGTGTGTTTTGCATTGGGGTAGCATGGTTTCTTGTTGAATTGAATTCTTTCAGATCATTTTAGACCTTTTTTAAGTATTCATAAGATTGTGTGAGGGGTTGGATGAGTGTTTTTTAATAAACCACTAGTTTCTTGGGTAAAAATGAGGGTTTTTGGTGCATGTGAAGATGGGTAAAAGTAAGGTTCTTTTTTTTTTTTTTTGAGTATAATATAATGATATATGTTAAATAAGGTCTATGATACCAATCTTAATATGTATTTAGTTATTTTGAGTCATTATAGGTGTTTAGGGGGGAGATTTGGCTTGACATTTGCAAAAATTGCATTTCTGGGAAAGTTGTCAAGAGATAAGTTAGTTAAGAAGTTACAAAAAAATTTACATACGTTGGGGGATTTGATTGGTGTGTAACATAATAATGTAGATTTCAAATGTTTTTGGGAGTCTGGAAGAGCATGGGTTTGGTCGGTGGAGTGATGCACTAGGCTGGCCAGAGCACATTTCTATGTGAAAGTGAATAACGATGATGGTGATTCTAAAAACTAATGAGTGTAATGGCATTGTGAGTGTTTGATAATTTTTTTCAGAGGTATAGGAAGGTGTTTGGACCCTTAGGAGGAATGGGAGAGGCTCAGAGTTGTGAAATCCTTGAAAGCCCTTATTTTTGCTTGTGTTTTTGAGGGTTTCTTGGGACAGTACGATAATGACCATATGTGGGAAAAGTAATCATGAAATTGGTGGTTTTTTATCATGAAAATTGACATATAAAAAATCCAAATATGACTCTTTTAAGTCACTTTCCTCAAAATGATAAATTTCACTGTTTTAGGGCCCAAATTAGCCAATTTTACAAAGGGACCCCCTCAAGAACCCACCACCAAGCCTCCATGACAAAAAAAATTCTTGTCTTAGGTTTCAAAACTAACAATTATCAAGGTTCAAGGATCCCAAGTACTCATTTCATCAACAAATTTCAAAACCCTCTCTAGAACCTAGGAAACAAGGGTTTTTAGGCCTCCTTACTGAAAATCTACCTTCCACAACTTCCCAATTGAAACCAACTGCCAAAAAAACTCTTTATAGGTCCCCCCATTCTTAAGGAACCCTCATATTCCCTCTGGAAATTCTGCACCCCTCTTTCTTAGGTCTACACCATTGTTTTGTATGAGAAAATAGGGTATTTCCCCTTAAACCAACATCATTCACGAGGAAACTTTAAAAAATTTCTTATCTAATCATAAGAAAATCCTAATTACATCCTAAATTGTCACCCCACTTATTCATAGTGAGAACAATAGGTGGGATGCCATCTAAGACATTAAATTGCCCTCAAACCCTTGATTGTCTCCAAGAACCCAATTTCTAGAAATTTATGAATTCCAAGCACAACGTTCAATGAAAACCTCTTCAAAGGGAGCTAAATGAAATTAGGAAAATTAATTTATGGAATAATATCAGTTTCACACCTTTAATAAGCCTATACAACCCGTACAAGGTCTGCAAACACACAAAAAGCAATGAGATCTTCACAAAAACAGTGTAAATGCAAGTTTCTTTCTTATTCAAACTCCACCAACCTCTTGAATGAGGCCATACAAGGTTTTTAAATACAATTTAGGCCCTTCTCCAAAAAATCCACGTTCATAACCAACCTATAACCACCTGCAAACTACCAAGACCTTCATTTGTCTTAAAAATTACTAACATTGACAACTTTTGCTAAATAAGCAACATTATGCAACTTTGTTGTCCAAGACACATAAGACCACTCAAACACATTTATTTCATCCCTAATAAAAAGTATACACTCTTTTCTTGTACTTTCATGTACAATTTGAATAATTTTCCTTCAAATATTATATGGCAAAATTGACAATTTTTTGAAGCAAGAGTGCATACTTGCACATTTGATCACCAAACTCACAAAATCCCTAAATACATGAAATATTGGTCTATTTAGACCTTATTTTAAATAAAATATAATAAAAATCATCTAAAAACTCTTGAACTCTCCCAAAGACCTTAAGACAAATTGTCACCAAAGTAGATTTTGAAACATGGTTGTAGGTGCCCCTGCACCACGGATTTGGAATACTGATAGGGGAAGCATTCTCAAAGGATGAATTTTGGTGAGATATTTGGAATGTGTATTTGGTTTATTTCAATCAATAACATGCTTATTATAGTGTCTTGGATGTTTGGATAAAGGTAGGTAGTTACCTTCCATGATTTTTTGTTATTTTGCCATGTAAGTTATAACATTGAGTTCTTGAATTAGTGAATCATGAATGAATTGAATGGTTATGAGTTTCTAATCAGTTTTATGCTATGTTAAAATCAATTTTATGATGTTTAATCTATTTTTGAGTCTGAAAAAGAGTTGAATCCAAGTTCTAATGTTTTGTAGAAATATGAAATCAAGTGAAATTGAAGGATTTTGATGGAAAGATGACTGAGTTTGTTGGTTGATCTTCTGCAGTTTAAGTTAGGGTCAGAAGTACCCTTGATGATTTGTGGATCCTGGTAGATGCTCTACATTAGGTTTAAAATGGTAATTGGAAATTGTATATAATTGTGTAATTGAAAATGTGCTTTGACAACCTAAGGTTATAATGATAAACAAACAATGATCAACATGGAATATGCAAAATAATAAAAAATGAAAGCAAGCCATAAGAGAATGAAATAAAATGTGTAGAGACTTCACATACCTAAAAAACCAGACTATCAAATGGAGGAGTTCAACCCAATTATGTAGCCTTAGTTTCTTATTTCTTCAAACTCCACAACAATTTGAATTTTTCAAAAGCTTGTTCCCCTCCAAACTTCAATTGTATATCAGTTTTCAATGGAATCCAAACTTGAATTGATATTATATGTCTTTCAATGTGGAAACTCGGCTATTTCATGCAAAGGTGGTAGAAAGATCATGGAAAAGGTGGTGGAATGTGAAAAACATGTTTGCACACTTCACAACATCATCAAAAAGATACTTTTTGTCAGAGCACGCACATAAGCAGGAGAATATGGAGGATGTGGGCCTTGACATCATAGGTATATTGAATTTTTTTATTGTTTTTAGTGGAAGAAAAAACTCGCTCATGTTATAATGTGAGCACATTATTTCTTGCTAAAATGGTAACATCTTTACTTCTTCAAAACATGCCCACATTATATGAAATATAGTTTTTTTAATATATTTATTTTCTCCCTCTTTGTCTATACCCTCTATCCTAATTCTATATCTCTCCCCTGTACCCTTAAAGTAGAGGAGATAGAGGTGAGTGTGTATGTGTGTGTGAGAGAGAGAGAGAGGTAGAGGGAAAGTGCGAGAGAAAGAGATAGTGGAAGAAAGAGACAGTGGGAGAGAAAGAGCGACAGAGAGGGAGAGAGGGATGGAGGGATGGAGAGAGAGAGAGGGGGGGAGAAAGAGATAGTGGGAGAGATGGAGATATAGAGGGAGGGAGAGAAGGGGAGTGTAGGAGAAAGATAGAGTGGGAGAGAGTGGGAAAGTGCTAGAAGAGGAGAGTGGGAGAAAGAGAGAGTGGGAGAAGGGGAGATTGGGAGAAAGATAGAGTGGGAGGCAGAGAGGGCAAGAGTGGGAGAAAGAGAGAGGGGGATGGAGAGAGGGGGAGAGTGGGAGAGTTGGAGAATTATAGAGTGGGAGGGAGAGAGGGGGAGAGTGGGAGAAAGAGGGAGAGAGGGAGGAGAGGGATAGGGGGAGAAAGAGATAGTAGAAGAGAGGGAGATAGAGAGGGAGGGAGAAAGAGAGAGTGGGAGAGAGTGGTAGAGTGGGAGAAGGAGAGAGTGGGAAAAAGATAGATTGGGAGGGAGAGAGGGGGAGAGTGGGAGAAAGAGAGAGTGGTTGAGAGTGAGAGAGTGGGAGAAAGAGAGAGTGGGAGAGAGTGAGAGAGTGGGAGAAAGATAGAGTGGGAGGGAGAGGTGGAGAGTGGGAGAGAAAGAGGGAGAGAGGTATGGATATGGAGAGGGGGAGAAATAGATGGTTGGAGACATGGAGATAGAGAGGTAGGGAGAAAGATGGAGAGTGGGATAAAGAGAGAGTGGGAGAGGGGGAGAATGGGAGAGTGGGAGAAAGATAGAGTGGGAGGGAGAGAGGGGGAGAGTGGGAGAAAGAGAGATTAGGAGAGAAAGAGGGAGAGGGGGAGGGGGAGAGTGGGAGAAAGAGAGAGTGGAAGAGAGTGGGAGAAAGATAGAGTGGGAGAAAGATAGAGGGGGGGGAGAGAGGGAGAGAGGGGGAGGGAGAGAGGGGGAGAAATATATCCTTTTAATCCCTCAACCCTTATAGCCTCTTATTCCCTCAAACCTTAACCCTCGACCCTTAAACCCTAATCCCTCAACCCCTATACCCTCTTAATACCTCAACCATCAACCCTCAAACCCTAATCCCTCAACCCCTATACCCTCTTAATCCCTCAACCCTCAACCATTAAAAACTAATCCCTCAACCCATATACCCTCTTAATCACTCAACCCTCAACCCTCAACCCTCAACCCTCAAACCTTAATCCCTCAACTCCTATACCCACGTAATCCCTCAACCCTCAACCCTCAAACCTTAAACCCTAATCTCTCAACCTCTATACAATATTAATTCCTCAACCCTCAACTCTCAACCCTTAAACCCTAATCCCTCAAACCCTATACTCCCTTAATCCCTTAATCCCATAGCCTCTATACCCTCTTAATCCCTCAACCCTCAACCCTCAACCCCTATACCCTCTTAATCTCTCAACCCTCAACCCCTATACCCTCTTAATCCCTCAACCCTCAACCCTTAAATCCTAATCCCTCAACCCCTATAGCCTCTCAATACCTCAACCCTCAACCCTTAAATCCTAAACCCTCAACCCCTATACCCTCTTAATCCCTCAACCCTCAACCCTCAAACCTTAAACCCTAATTTCTCAACCTCTATACCCTCTTAATCCCTCAACCCTCAACCCTCAACCCTTAAACTCTAATCCCTCAACCCCTATACCCTCTTAATCCCTCAACCCTCAACCCTCAACCCTCAACCCTTATACCCTAATCCCTCAACCCCTATACCCTCTTAATCCCTCAACCCTCAACCCTTATACCCTAATCCCTCAACCCCTATAGCCTCTTAATCCCTCAACCCTCAAATATCAACCCTTAAACCCTAATCCCTCAACCCCTATAACTTCTTAATCCCTCAACCCTCAACCCTCAACCCCTATACCCTCTTAATCCCTCAACACTTCAACCCTAATCCCTTAACCCCTATACCATCTTAATCCCTCATCCCTCAACCCTCAACCCTCAACCCTTAAATATTAAACCCTAATCCCTCAACCCATATACCCTCTTAATCCCTTAACCCTCAACCCTCAACCCTCAACCCTTAAACCCTAATCCCTCAACCCCTATACCCTCTTAATCCCTCAACTCTCAACCCTAAACCCTTAAACTCTATACCCTCTTAATCCCTCAACCCTCAACCCTTCAACTCAAACCCCTCAACCCTAAACCCACAACCATTAAACCCTAATCCCTCAACCCCTATAGCCTCTTAATCCCTCAAATATCAACCCTCAACCCTTAAATCCTAATCCCTCAACCCCTATACCCTCTTAATCCCTCAACCCTCAACCCTTAAACCCTAATCCCTCAACCCCTATAGCCTCTTAATCCCTCAACCCTCAACCCTCAACTCTTCAACCCTTCAACCCTAATACCTCAACCCGTATACCCTCTTAATCCCTCAACTCTCAACCCTCAACACTTAAACCTTAATCCTTAATCCTTCAACCCCTATAACCTCTTAATCCATCAACCCTCAACCCTCAACCCTTAAACCCTAATCCCTCAATCCTTAAAACCTCTTAATCCCTCAAGCCTCAAGCCTCAAGCCTTAAACCCTAATCCCTCAACCCCTATACCCTCTTAATCCCTCAACCCTCAACCTTCAACCTTTAAACCCT
>CM021103.1:132158343-132236406 GCA_007115665.2 Sequoiadendron giganteum | reverse complement strand
AGTGAGAGAGTGGGAGAAAGATAGAGTGGGAGGGAGAGGTGGAGAGTGGGAGAGAAAGAGGGAGAGAGGTATGGATATGGAGAGGGGGAGAAATAGATGGTTGGAGACATGGAGATAGAGAGGTAGGGAGAAAGATGGAGAGTGGGATAAAGAGAGAGTGGGAGAGGGGGAGAATGGGAGAGTGGGAGAAAGATAGAGTGGGAGGGAGAGAGGGGGAGAGTGGGAGAAAGAGAGATTAGGAGAGAAAGAGGGAGAGGGGGAGGGGGAGAGTGGGAGAAAGAGAGAGTGGAAGAGAGTGGGAGAAAGATAGAGTGGGAGAAAGATAGAGGGGGGGGAGAGAGGGAGAGAGGGGGAGGGAGAGAGGGGGAGAAATATATCCTTTTAATCCCTCAACCCTTATAGCCTCTTATTCCCTCAAACCTTAACCCTCGACCCTTAAACCCTAATCCCTCAACCCCTATACCCTCTTAATACCTCAACCATCAACCCTCAAACCCTAATCCCTCAACCCCTATACCCTCTTAATCCCTCAACCCTCAACCATTAAAAACTAATCCCTCAACCCATATACCCTCTTAATCACTCAACCCTCAACCCTCAACCCTCAACCCTCAAACCTTAATCCCTCAACTCCTATACCCACGTAATCCCTCAACCCTCAACCCTCAAACCTTAAACCCTAATCTCTCAACCTCTATACAATATTAATTCCTCAACCCTCAACTCTCAACCCTTAAACCCTAATCCCTCAAACCCTATACTCCCTTAATCCCTTAATCCCATAGCCTCTATACCCTCTTAATCCCTCAACCCTCAACCCTCAACCCCTATACCCTCTTAATCTCTCAACCCTCAACCCCTATACCCTCTTAATCCCTCAACCCTCAACCCTTAAATCCTAATCCCTCAACCCCTATAGCCTCTCAATACCTCAACCCTCAACCCTTAAATCCTAAACCCTCAACCCCTATACCCTCTTAATCCCTCAACCCTCAACCCTCAAACCTTAAACCCTAATTTCTCAACCTCTATACCCTCTTAATCCCTCAACCCTCAACCCTCAACCCTTAAACTCTAATCCCTCAACCCCTATACCCTCTTAATCCCTCAACCCTCAACCCTCAACCCTCAACCCTTATACCCTAATCCCTCAACCCCTATACCCTCTTAATCCCTCAACCCTCAACCCTTATACCCTAATCCCTCAACCCCTATAGCCTCTTAATCCCTCAACCCTCAAATATCAACCCTTAAACCCTAATCCCTCAACCCCTATAACTTCTTAATCCCTCAACCCTCAACCCTCAACCCCTATACCCTCTTAATCCCTCAACACTTCAACCCTAATCCCTTAACCCCTATACCATCTTAATCCCTCATCCCTCAACCCTCAACCCTCAACCCTTAAATATTAAACCCTAATCCCTCAACCCATATACCCTCTTAATCCCTTAACCCTCAACCCTCAACCCTCAACCCTTAAACCCTAATCCCTCAACCTCAACCCTTCAACTCTAATCCCTCAACCCCTCATACCCTCTTAATCCCTAAACCCTAAACTCCACAACCATTAAACCCTAATCCTCAACCCCTATAGCCTTAACTCTTCAACTATCAACCTCAACCCTTAAACCCTAATCCCTCAACCCCTATACCTCTTGGTCCTTCAACCCTCAACCTCTTAAAACCCTTTCTAATCCCTCAACCCTATAAAATTTAATCCCTCAACCCTCAAAACCTCAACCCTCAACTCTTCAACTCTTCAACCTACTACTCACTCCATATGTATTTTTAATCCCTCAACTCTCAACCTCAACACTTAAACTTTAATCCTAATCCTTCAACACCTATAACCCTCTAATCCATCAACCCTCGACCTCAACCCTTAAACCCTAATCCCTCAACTTAAAACCTCTTAATCCTCAAGCTCCCAAGCCTCAAGCCTTGCAAACCCTAATCCCTCAACCCCTATACCTCTTAATCCTCAACCCCTATACCTCTTAACTTCAACCCTCAACCTTCAACCTTTAAACCCTAACTTCTCAACCCCTATATACTTAATCCCTCAACCCTTCAACCCTAATCCCTCAACCCCTATACCCCTTAATCCCTTAACTCTCAAACCCTCAACCCTTAAACCCTAATCCCTCAACCCTATAACCTTCTTAATCCTCACAACCTCAAACCTTAAACCCTAATCCTCAACCTCTAATACTCCCTTTAATACCTCAACCCTTTCAACCCTAATCCCTAACCCTATACCCATCCCTCAACTCTCAACCCTTAAAACCTAATCCCTCAACCCCTATACCCTCTTAATACCTCAACCCTCAACCCTCAACCCTTCAACCCCTATACCCTCTTAATCCCTCAACCCTCAACCCTCAACCCTCAACCCCTCAACCCTCTTAATCCCTCAACCCTCAACCCTCAAAACCTAATCCCTCAACCCCTATACCTCTTAATCCCTGAACCCTCAACCCTTAAACCCTAATCCCTCAAGCCCTCTTAATCCCTCAACCCTCTACCCCTATACCCTCTTAATCCCTCAACCCTTCAACCCTAATCCCTCAACCCCTATACCCTCTTAATCCCTCAACCCTCAACCCTTAAACCCTAATTCCTCAACCCCTATACCTTCTTAATCCCTCAAGCTTCAACCCTCAACCCTTAAACCCTAATTCCTCAACCCCTATACCCTCTTAATCCCTCAACCTTCAACCCTCAACCCTTAAACCCTAATCCCTCAACCCTTAAACCCTAATACCTCAACCCATATACCATCAACCCTCAACACTTAAACCCAAATCATTCAAACCCTATAGTCTTTTAATCCCTCAACCCTCAACCCTCAACCCTTTAACCCTGATCCCTCAACCACTATACCCTCTTAATCCCTCACCCTCAACCCTTAAACCCTAATCCTTCGACCCCTATACCCTCTTAATCACTCAAACCTCAACCATTCAACCTTAATCCCTCAACCCCTATACCCTCTACCCTATAACCTCTAAATCCCTCAACCCTAAACCATCAACCCTTAAACCCTAACCCATAAACCCTCTACCATCAATCCTCTACCCTCTACCCTCAACCCTAATCCCCCAACCCTTAAACCCTTAAACCCACTTGATAAACTCTCTACCCTAATTACTCAACCCTCTTGACCCTTAATCCCTCAACCCTTAAACCCTTAAACACTCAATCGTAAACCCTCAACCCTCAACCCTCAACCCTTAAACCCTTAAACCCTTAACTCTTAAAACCAATGCAATTCTCTACAATTCTCAAACTCCTCAACCCACAATTCTACCTAAACCCTAATCCCCAACCCTACACCCTTTAAATTTAAGTAGTACTTCTAAATTCTAATCTCTAAACTCCTCAACCCTTAATCCTCAACCCCTATAACATCTACTCCTATACATTGACCTCAACCCTAATCCTCATCCTCCTATAATTCTATATCTCAACCCCTCAACTCTTAAACCCCAACCTTAAACCTCAATCCTCAACCCTCAACTCCTTAAACTCCTAAACCTCTTAAACCTTATAATTCTACCTTTCTACCCTATACATTAAATCCTCACTCCTCAATTCTCAACCCTTAGCCCTTAATCCCTCAACCCTCAACCCTCAACCCCTATACCCTCTACCCTTTACATTGGACCCTGAACCTAATCCTTACACCATATACCCTCAAACCTATACCCTAAACCCTAAACCCTTCAACCCTAAACCCTTAAACCTTCTACCCTATACCCCTCAACCAAATACCATCTACCATCGACCCTATTCCCTCAAACCTCAAACCTTAAACCCTAATACCCCAGAAATCGTCAACCCTATAGGTCCTCCACCCTAATCCCTCAACCCTATACCCTCAACCCCTATCACTTTCTCTCTATCTATACATCTCACCTCTCCCTCCCTCCCTCCCTCCTACCCTCTCTAATTGTCTCTATCTACCCTCTCCCTCTTTCTATGTACCTCTCATTCAATCAATCCCTACCACCCTCTCTTGCTCCCTCTATTCATCTCTCTCTATGTTCCTCCCACTATATCCTACTCTCTCCCATTCCATTTCTCTCCCTCTCTCTCATGTCTCTCCCTCCCACACCCTCTCTCTCAGGTCTCTCCCTCTGGAAACCTACCTAGGTAACTCTCTCTCTGTCTATCCCTCCCACCCTACCTAGATAAGTCCCTCTTACTCCACCCCCTCTTTCTCTACCTCTATCAAGTCACTCCCTCCCACACCCTCTCCCTCTCTCTCCCACTCCCTCTCTCTCACACTCCCTCTCACTACCTATCTCTCAAGTCTCTCCCTCTCACCCCCTCACACTCTCAAGTCTTTCCCTTTGGCACCCTACCTATATAACTCTCTCTTTCTCTATGTCTCTCCCTCTCTCTCTCTCTCTCTCTCTCAAATTCTCTCTCTCCCACCCCCCTCTCTCCTCCCTCTCTCTATCCCTCCCACCCTACCTAGCTAAGTCCCTCTCACTCCAACCCCTTCTCTCCCACTCCCTCTCTCTTAAACTCTCACTTCCACCCCCTCTCCATCTCTCCAGAATCTCTCTCTCTCTAAATTCTCCCTCCCTCTAAAGACATATGTAAATACATACATACTTACATACATACAAGCATAATACATATGTACATACAATCCTACATCCATACAAGCATACATACATACATACATTTGTAGATACAATCCTACATGCATACATGCATACATACATGACATACAAGCATAAATGTACATACAAACATACAAATATATCAGCATACATTCAATAGATTGGAATTTAACATAAAGGAGGACATAATGCGAGCACGTTATAATGCGCTCGTGTTATGTCTTAGTTGACATGTTTCTCGCGGAAGCAAAAAATCATGTCAAAACTGAGATATAACATGAGCACGTTATAACATGCTTGTGTTATAGCATGCTCGTGTCATAGCACGCTCGTGTCATAGCACGCTCGTGTGATAGCACGCTCGTGTTATAGCACGCTCGTGTCATAGCACGCTCGTGTTATAGCACGCTCGTGTCATAGCATGCTCGTGTTATAGCATGCTCATGTTATAGCACGCTCGCGTTATAGCTCGCTCGTGTTATAACATGAGCATGTTATAGCGCACTCACGTTATATCTTGCTTTGGGAATTCCCAAGCCTTAGGATTGGTATTTTCCTTGGAATACCAACCCAAAGGCTTGGAAGGCATTCCCAATGACCAGAACTGTGTTTTCAAAAATCTACCATATTTCACATAATCGAGTTCATGCTCAACATCAGGATTGCATGTGGTTCAATATCGAAAAAATCAAACACATGGGTAATGTTGGGTTCTCTCGTAGCTATCCAACGATGTAAATTTTTTCACTTTTTGACAATGTTAATCTTTTCATCCATAATCTCTTTTGTTTGTATGTCTTCTTTTTTCCAAAAAGCAGTGTTTGGTATTTTTTTCGTTATAAATTAACCGTTCATCGAATTTTCAAATAGATTATATTTTTAGAAACTAGACTCCATTCTACAAATTTTAAAAAAAAAAATTCAACTAGTTTTCAAAAAATTTAGGGGTAGCACAACCAAAATTCTATTTTTCAGGAAGTGTGCTCTTCGAAAATTAGTTAAAAATCAAATATTCATTAAAAAATTATCAAAAAATCATGCATCAACTACACATTGTTAGCTAACTTTTGACCACTGTGATTTTAAAAATACTAAAAAAAATTCACCATACAATGGTCATACAAGAGTTGCTATGTTATGTTTTTCTGACAAAAACATCACCAATTTGTGTACGTCCCTTTTTTGAACCCCTTAATCTCAACCATTTTAAAAATAAATTAGTAGTTTAGAAAGTAGACTCAGAGCACTTTGATCCTTTTTTTTGTTCCATCTCAAAATTTTGAGTGTAACTATCCTCAATTTCACGTCCAAGGTCAGTATTTCCTGATTTCAGAAAAAAGTTGTCCACTTATGTCCCCTTTTTGGGAACCATCTTGGTGCACTTACCCTCAACATGGAAGAGACATAGGATGTCTCAATGCTTTGCATCATCCCCAAAAGGACAACAAAATAAACAGAAAAAGAGAAACGAAAAGAGCCTTTTGGGTCAACATGAAGGAGACATTACAGTCTCAATGCCTTGCATCATCACCAAAAGGAAGGCAAAAGTGAAAGAAAAAGAAAAGGGGCATTTTGGGTCAACATGAAGGATACATTATGATCTCAATGCCTTGCATCATCTCCAAACGGAAGAGAAAACAAAATCAAAAGAAATGCACAACATATAGAAGAATGAAGAGACAAATAGAAGAATGTCACAAAGAGAGATAACATCAAACAGGACCAGTACGAGGGAACATGTTACTCACAAGAAAACATGTAAGAGAAGAGGTAAAAGACTAGTAAGGAAAATGCGAGTCAACCATCAAGTAAGTCATCTACCTCCCAATCTTAGTTGGTGTAAGCGGGAGGTGAATAACATAGCTAAGGGACAAAGAAAAGTGTATTACTAGGGCAAGGCTAGAAACTTCCTATCCGAGCTGAGTGCAAGGCAAGAATGAGCCGAGTTGGGTGATGGGAAGGATCATGTAATAGTGAGAAGAGAATGTTCTACAACTATTACATGATAGGGTGTGTGATAGGATTTTATGGTTTGAGGGGGTAGCAATTATCGTCATCAAAATGATACTTGCTCAGTATCTCTTTCAAATGACTACATTCATCTCTTTTATGGTCGAGAACACAATGGTATGCAAAATGAGGGACATTTGCATCTCTAGGGAATATTACCAACCTATTTCTAGGTGGCAATGTGATGAGGTATTTTTTAAGAGCATTTGCAATTTCCTCTCACATTCAGGTGGGGGATGAAGAGGAAACTTGAGTTTATGTAATTTATAAGGCCTCTTGTGTCTACTAGATTCTTCTACTTTGTGAGAGGAGAATAGGCAGGAGGTAGTGATATGATCTTATTATTGTCCAAGTTAGTTTTGGGAAATGGTGGGTATTCTTTAGGAAGGACATTCAGATCAGGGGGAATCTAAGATCACCATGCCATCATCACGAATCTAGAGATAATCTCAAGTAGGCATACGATAATGAGGGGGTTCCTGATAGCCTATCCCCTTGGTAGTTTCATTAGGTGAGAGTTGTTCATAAAATTTGTGTATTTCATGTTCATTTTTTGTGTCACCACCTTATTTACTTAGAATGGTAAAACCATTTCCATAGGCTTGGTGAAGGCTGATTGGGGTGTTTGTCATTTGGTTATTGTAAAATGGTTGAGTAGTGGTATATTTAGATGAACTAGGTTCACCTTGGGTAGGGAACTTAGGTTTTTTTTTTGTTTCAGGATGTAGATAACCAAATGTTTTAAGAGGTGACATGGTAGGAAGCTTGGGTTGTTTCATGGACAGGTAGAAGGTTTCATTTTCTTCAAGATTATCAAGGCAATCATTAAGGAACTGGTTCATGCTAGCATCATTGTCTTCAATGATGTCAACGTCATGAGGAGGACATGCATTAGGAGTTGTTTGAATAGGAGTGGGTTCAAGTTCATTAGGATCAATTGCAAAGGTACAACTTGACATATCCACTAGGGATTTGAAGGACATCCAAAACTTTTTGAAAGACATAGCCATGATGGAAGTAATCAAATGACAATAAATCGACTAAAACAATGAATATGCAAGTGAAAACAGAAAGGCAATGACAAAAAATAGAGGTGCAGACAATGTTCTAGAAACACTAGAAATTAAAGTGCAAATGGTGCAGGTGGACTAAGTCACCCAGTGTGGCGAATTAGTCCCAACAGTGATATTTTTGACACTTTTCAGAATTTTTGACTAGTTTTTATTATTTTTATGCATTTCTGATGCAAATATAGAATGAAAATGGAAATTTTTGTGTACTTTCTCAATGACAATGAAATTCACAATGCAAGCTAACATGAACTTTTCACTAATGCACTTTTAGAAGCCCTAGAATGTAAAATAATGCAAAACCCTAATGCAATGCAAGCTTTTTCCTAGAATGCAAATGCAAAATCAAAAGTGAAAAAGAAGTATTCTAAGGTCGGTTTCACTAAAATGAACCACCAAAAACATGGATTTTTAGGGAAAGAGGATTCCCCAATAGGCTCCTAGGGATTTTCACCTAGGAGGTAGGTTGAGAAATGGTGCCTCTTTTGCACTAAGCTATTCTTGGTGAGTTCATTCAAGATTAGGGGTTTGAATGTGATTGATGTGTGTGCCTAAGTGTTGCAAAGTAATGTAATGAAATAACTATGAAATGTAAACTAATGCAATGCAAATTTATTGAAAACCCTATGTAAAATGACCTAAGAATGACCTAGAATGCATGCAAACTATGACAAAATTGAAGAAAGCAGAGATGGTGCACATGAAAACTAAATTATGGTGAAGAGGATCTCTAGAATCTTCTAGAATCTGTTGTAGATGCTGAATAGAACACTTATGCCAAGTTGGGCGACTTAGTCCTTCTCCCAGGAAACTTTGTCAGAACAAGTTTTTGGAAAATGGGTATCCAGAAACACATAAACCACTTTTAAGGATTGATATTGGGACTAATTTTCCAATGATGGTGACTTAGTCCACCTAGAGCTTTTGGGGGTTTCGAGGTTAGAATCTATAGGTACCCAGTTGTGCTTTTGTTTCTGACAAAGACTCGTGTCCGAATCTTCAGAATTTGACTTGCAAGTTGTCTTTAAGCTCCTTGTAGGCTTTGTCGGTTTGGATGGAATGATGACACCTTTTAACACCTAACTCTTTGACTAATTTACATACAAACCTACAAAGCACACATGCAAAGAGGGGAAAGGGTTAGGGTTAGAGAAGAAGGGTTTGCCTTAGTCAAACCCCATGTTGGTAATCAAACCCAAGCTAATGAAATATAATGTAAAGGGAAAGATGATCTAAGAACATGCAAGTACAACAACTCACCAAGCCCTTGTTGAGGAAGTCTGAAGATATGCAAGAACTAGCTCCAATGGATGTTGCTTGAATGCTTGTGAAGATGAGAGATGTTTTGGGGGGCTAGGGTGGGTGGGGTTATGGGAGATGTAAAATTAGGAGAAAGACCCTTATTTATACATGTGATGCCCTAATTCCCCGAAAATAACACATCATAGGTCGACCTTAGGGTTTTGGAGATAAAATCCTGCTAGAAATTTGATTTAATTTTGATTTTTATGTCAAATGGGACTAAGTCACCCAAGGTGGAAACTTAGTCCACTTGGAAAAATTCAAGTGGTTGTCGATAATTAAAAGGTGTTCAATGTTGATTAATGGGATTGTCTCTCGAAACACACTTAAGTCAAGCCTATAAGTGCATTAAGGGGGAATTTTGTCATAAGAAAGGGTTGTTTTAATGATGACAAGCATAGGAAAGTGTGAGGGTCGATTACAACACCTTACAAAAATTTAGACTAAGGCTTGGAAAAGGGTTATTTAGGTGAATTATTATAGAAAAGTCCTAGAAAAGTGAGGAAATGTGTTACAACACTTCACAACAGTATTGTAAGACATCATTAGGTTTTTTTTGATGTGCAAGCGTTCAAGGCCTAATGTGAATGTGTTGGCCACATTACAATCATTAGATCTAAGCAAAATCGGGCCAAAATCCAACGGAAAAGTCCCAAATGAGTGAAAAGTGTCAAGGCTACATTTTTTTGCGACACAATTAAAAATATTTATTGAAATCAATTTTTATTAGAACATATTGGGATCACATGTTTTTTTGTATCAAACCTTTTTATATTTACTAGTTACCAACTCAACAAAACTTATTTTCATCAATTATTTTTCTTTCTCTTCTTTATTATTATTAATTCAACTTAGGGGTCTAAAATTAGGGTGAAAAGGAAGTTCCATATTTTTAAAAAAATCATGAAAGGCTTTGGATAGCTCTCTTTAGCAAAATCCTATTATGTTGACATAAATTTGTCATGCAAATTCTCTTTGTAGTTATTGAGATTAACTCTTGAATAAAAATATCACACCCTCTAGACTAGATCTTGAGCATGATCTTGTCCAAAGAACTCAAAAGATCAATTTCATTCATCTCATTTTTCTAATTCCATACCCAATTCAAATTTTTTTGGTTGCAACATCATACCAAATAAAATCAACATCAATCTAATTTCCAAGTACTCCACCTTGTCTCTCCCATTTTCATGTATGTTATATTTTCTATTTGGATGATATAGATATCATCTAATGTTAATTTGAAGTATAAATTTTACTAGTGAGCTCCATATTAAAACATTCTAAATTATATATGGTACAAATTTCATTCCCTATATTTGATTGATCTTATAACTTTTATGAACATCTTTAAGACTATGTTTTTTACTTATTTTTCTAAGTTTTAAATTTGAATTTCCTAATTTTCCTGTCATATTTGATTTCTTCTCGTGCCTTTCACAAAATTTTACTCTTAATTTCTTCTCATTGCATTGTATAATTACAATCATGGATACATTCTACTCTAAATTATAAATGAACTACAAATCATTTGTGATGATGGCAATCTCTTTCAAAGAATATGATAGTGATTTATCGTTTACTAAATCTTGCTAATCTCCCAAGTATATAGAGAATGATTCATTTGACAATAATTCATACTCTTCAATTATTCATAATGTTTTTTTACCTATTGATGATTATATTCTTCCAATAGCTCATGATAACACTTCTTTTACACCCTTTGGCATTCCAAGGCATATACTTGGTGATTTCTTTCTCATGGATACATTGGTTCATAATATTCTTTATTATTTATCTACTGAGAAAATTCCTTATTTTTTATCTAATGAGAATTTTAATAATTCTTTCGTAATGAATGAATGTGATTTTTCTTCATGTATGATGTTGCTTTTCTTATTTTAATGATTATACTTCTTACATGACATGTGATAATAAAAAACCTAAACTCTATCAACACATCTAGGGATCATATTTTATGTGATAATGTTAGATCACATATAATGGTGATATTTTCATATTCCTCATTATGGGTAAGTGCATGGATCTGTGACACAATTTTGGCTCTTAAGATGCCACTTTTTTTTTTTTTTCTTCTGAAATCAACAAAATCTGATTTGCATGAGAAAATGAAGATAGTTACGCTCAAAATTTCAATATGCAGCAAGAACAAATGTTGAATTGCTCTGAATCTAGTTTCGAAGCTACTAATTTTTTTTGAAATTAATGAAGATTAATGGTCTCAAAAAAGGGGGGGAAACAGGTCCTATTTTTATCAAAAAAATAGCATAGCGCCTGAGGGCTCCCCCCTTTTTGATTAATTTTTTTTTTTGAATTTCAAAAATACCAATGGTGAGAAATTAGCTAACACCATGTAGTTTATCCTCGTTCTTTCGCATTAATTTTTTTAATGAACATATATTATTTTATGAATTTTCAAAGTGAACACATCCTAAAAAGCTAAAATTTGAGCATGCTCCCCCCTAAATTTTTTGAAAACTAATCAAAAATTGATTTTTTTCATCATGTGTAGAATGGAGTCTAGTTTCAAAAAATTTAATTTATTTCACATTTTAATGAACGAGTAAAAATCTATCCTAAAACTAGCACATGTTGGTTTTTGACCGAAAACAAAGGCATTTACAATAGAATCCATGGAATAAAACCTTAACTAAATCAAAATTAAAAAAAAATTATATATTTAGATAGCTAAGAGAGAGGTTAACAATATCATTATTTATTTATAAAGTTGCATTGAAATACATGAAAATGAGACGGGGAACACAGACAAAAATATGAGGAAATTTGGCACCCTTTCAAAAAATCATGTATTTTTCATGAAATGGTTGTCCAAACCTTTGGGTCAGATGCCCAATTAAAAATCCAACCCATTGGGTTGGAATTTCCCAATTCAACCTATTTTGTGCATGCCAAATGGGTGGCTTCATTTGGCTAGCAACAAATTTGGCACTCGCCAAATGTCAGTCATGACTTTTGGAATGCATTTTTCTAAACTCTTTGATTTTCTCTTTCTTTATCAAGGAAACTATATACATGAAATAAAATTTTAAGTATAAGTTGATATTTATATATGGACATTTACTTTCTTATACTTTAAGTTATATTTCATGTATATAGGTAGGATGTTTGAGAGTGGTTTCAGATCTCTAGGAGTTATAATGCAAATTCTAGTTTTTGGAAGATCTTAAAAATTTCAGACTTAGTCAAATTTTAATAATCAGCATGTCAAATTTCAGTAATCAAGCGATCAAATTTACGTAATCAAGAGGTCAAATTTCATCTTCCTCTCTCTATTTCGCTCATTTTCATCTCTTATTCTCTAGACCTCTCTCTCACACACTATCTCCATCCCTTTATCTAACAATATCTCCCTTGAGCTCAAGAACTATGTCTCTACATGTCCATCTCTCTCTCCTTCCCTCTCCAATATATATCTCCCTCCCTCCTTCCCTCTCTACATTTCTCTATCTCCCCTCCCTCTCCTTTTATCTCTATATATCTCTTTTTACTCTCTATATCACTTCTCTCTATACCTACCTATCCCTCTCTCCCTCTCTCTCCCCTCTTTCTCTCTCATTCTCTGCTTCCCTCTCTCTCCTTCCCTCTCTACTCTCTATCTCGCCATTCTCTCTCTCCTTCCCTCCCTCCCTCTCTAATTTTCTCTACCTCCCCCTCTTTCTCCTTCCCTTTCTACTTCTCTCTATCTCACCTCTCTTTCTCTCCCTCTCTCTCTCACTCTCTCTTCCTTTCAGCCACCTTTTCTCTCTACTTCTTGCTATCTAACCTATCCCTCTATACATCTCTCTCTCTCCCTCCTTCCCTCTCAATCTCTCCACCTTCCTCCTTACTTCTCTACTTTTCCCTCCATCACACATCTCTATCACCTATCTCACTTCTCTCGCCCCCCTTCCCTCTCTACTCTCTTTCTCTCTATCTCACCTCTCTCTCCCTACCTATCCCTCCCTCCTCTCTCTTATCTCTCTCACCTATCTCTCTCCATCCCTACCTCTTCCTCCCTCTCTCCTTCCATTTATACTTCTTTTTATCTCCTCCTCCCTCTATCTACCTAGACCTCTCTCTATTTTTGTCTCACCTCTCTCTCCATACCTACCTCTCCCTATATCTCTCATTTCATATCTACTTCTCTCTACCTAGTTGTTCCTCTATACCTATTTCTCTCTCCCTCCTTGTCTCCTCTCTCTTAATATCTCCACCTTCTTTCTCTCTCTACTTCTCTCTCTATCACCTCTCTCTATCTCTCTCCCACTCCCTCTCCCTCTCTCTCAAGTCTCTCCCTCCTACCCCCTCTCCCTCTCTCAAGTATCTCTCACTCACTCACTCCTTCTATGTCTCTCCCCTCTACCCTCAACCATTAAACCCTTAAACCCTCTACCCTCTACCCTCTATCTCTCTCTCCCTCCTCTCTATCTCTCAAGAATATCCTTCCTACCCCCTCTCCCTCTCTCAAGTCTCTCTCTCTCACTCACTCACTCCCTCTATATCTCTCCCATCTACCCTTAACCCTAAGCCCTAAACCCTTAACCCTTGAACCCTAAACCCTTAAACCCTTTACCCTTAACCCTCCCTCCCTCTATCTCTCTCCCACTCCCTCCCTCTCTCTCTTTCAAGTCTCTCCCTCCTACCCCCTTTCCCTCTCTCTCTCGCTCAATCCATCTATCTCTTTCCCATCTACCCTTTACCATCTACCCTCTACCCTTAACCCTTAAACCCTAAACCCTTAAACCCTAAACCCTTAAACCCTTAACCCTCTACCCTAAACCCTCTACCCTCTACCCTTAACCCTCTACCATTAAACCCTCTAACCTCTACCATCAACCCAATACCCTCTACCCTAATCCCTCAACCCTATACATTGGACCCTCAGCCCTAATCCCTCAAACCTATACCCTAAACCCTCTACCCTCATCCATAAACCCTCAACCATAAACCCTTAAACCTTCTACCCTATACCCTCAACCCAATACCATCTACCCTCAACCCTAATCCCTCAACCCTATACCCTCATCCCAATACCCTAAACCATCAAACCTATAGGTAATAAACCCTATGCCCTCAATTCTCAACCATCTACCTATACATTGGATCCTCAACCCTCATCTATCAATGTCCCTCCCTCTTCTTCTCTCCTTATCTCTATCTAACTTCTCCCTCCATCTCTCCCTCTATCCATCCCACCTTCTCTTCCCTAATCCCTCAAACCTTAAACCCTTAAACACTTAAAACTATACCCTCAACCCTAAACCCTCAACCCTTAAATCCTAAACCCTTAAACCATCTACCCTCTACCCTCAACACTAATCCCTCAACCATTAAACCCTTAAACCCAATTAAACTCTCTACCCTAATCCATCAATCCTTAACCCTTTATCCCTCAACCCTTAAACCCTTAACCCTCAACCCTTTGCCTTCAACCCTTAACCCTTAACCCTAAACCCTCAACCCCTATACCATGTACCCTATATGTTGGACCCTCAACCCTAATCCATCAACCCTATACCCTCAACCCTCTGCCTTCAACCTTAAACTCTCGACCCTCAACCCTTAAAATTTCTAGCCTCTACTCACTACCCTATACATTAAACCCTTAACCCTCAATTCTCAACCCTCAACCCTTAATCCCTTAATCCTCAACCCTTAAACCCTAAACCCTCAACCCTTATACCCTCTACCTTATACATTAGACCCTCAATCATAATCCTTCAACCATATACCCTTAAACCTATACCCTAAACCCTCTAGCCTCAACCCTAAATCCTCAACCCTAAACCCTTAAACCCTAAACCCTTAAACCTTCCACCCTCTACCCTCAACCATCAACCCTATACCCTCAATTCTCAACCCTCTATCATATAAATTGGATCCTCAACCCTCATATATCTCTATCCCTCCCTCCTCTTCTCTCCTTCTCTCTATCTCACTTCTCCCTCCATCTCTCCCTCCATCCTTCCCTCCCTCTCTACCCTAATCCCTCAACCCTTAAACCTTTAAACACTCAACCCTCAACCCAATACCCTCAACCATAAACCCAATACTCTCTACAATCAACCCTATACCCTCAACCCTTAAACCACTAAACCCAAGTAATTTGTCTACCCTAATGCCTCAACCCTCTAGCCTATACATTGGACCCTAAACCCTATACCCTCAACGTTCTACCCTCAACCTTAAACTCTAAACCCTCAACCCTCAACCCTTAAACCCTCTAACCTCTACCATATACATTAAACCCTCAATTCTCAACCCTTAACCCTTAATCCCTCAACACTAGGTAGGTAGGGAAACATAGGTGAGATATAGTTTGATGAAGGGAGAGGTAGGTAAACAAAGGGATAGGGGAGATAAATATAGGTAGAGAGGGAAGGAGACGTAGAGAGAGGAGAGATAGAGAGAAGTAGAGAGGGGAGGTAGGGATGGGTAGGGAGGAGATAGAGGTGAGTGTGTGTGTATGTGTGTGAGAGAGAGAGAGGGGGGGTAGAGAGAGAGGTAGAGGGATGGAGAGGAGAGAGAGAGTAGAGAGGGAAAGAGGTAGGGAGGAGACATGGTTGAGATATAGAGTGATGGAGGGAGAGGTGGGTAAAGAGAGGGAGAGGGGGGATAATGATAAATAGAGAGGGAAGGAGATGCAAAGAGAGATGATAGATAGAGATAAATAAAGAGTGGAGGGATGGTGGGAGAGGAAATGAGGAGATAGAGGTGAGTGTGTGTGAGATGGAGAGAGAGTGAGATGAGAGAAAATGAGGGGAGAGAGGAAGGGGAGAGAGAGAAAGAGAGTAGAGAGGGAAGGGGGGAGAGATAGAGAGTAGAGAGGGAAGGAGAGAGTACAAGAGAAAGAGGGGGGTGGGAGAGAGAGGTAGAGAGAGTGGTAGGTAGTGGAGGGAGAGGTAGGTAGAGATTGAAGGAGAGAGGGAGGGATAGGAGGGAGAGAGGGAAGGAGGGAGAGTGATATGGAGAGAGTGGTGAGATAAAGAGTAGAGAGGTAAGGAGAGAATGAGAAATAGAGATAAAGAGAGGGAGGGAGGTTGGAGGGAGGGAGGTAGAAAGGGATAAGTGAGATATAGAGAGGGAAGGATGGAAAGTGGGATAGAGAGAGAATGGTTATTTAGAGAGGAGGGAGTGAGAGGGAAGGATGGAAAGTGGGAGAGAGAGAATGGTGATTTAGAGAGGAGGGGGTGATAGGTAGGGATAGAGATAATGGTAAGATAGAGAGGAGAGAGTGAGAGAGAAAGAGAGGGATGGAGAGATAGAGAGGTAGGTAGAGGAAGGGAGAGGATAGATAGAGATTAGAGAGGGAAATAGGTAGGGAAGGAGACATAAATGAGATAGAGAGGGATGGAGAGAGAGACTGATGGAGGGAGAGGTAGGTATAAAGAGGGAAAGAGAGAGGCGAGATATAGAGGGGAGAGGGGAGGGAAGGAGGGAGAGGTAGGGAGGGAGATAGAGGTGTGTGTGTGTGAGAGAGAGAGAGAGGGAGAGAATGGTGAGATAGATAAAAGGATAAATTGAGAGAGAAAGAGGGGGTAGGGAGGGAGGGACAATAGTGAGAGAGATTGGGAGGAGAGACAAAAATAAGGGGAGGGGGGGAGAAAGAGGAGAGATAGAGAAGTAGAGAGGGAAGGAAGGAGGGAGGGAGTGTTAGCGATGGAGATAGAGTTTTTAGCAAGAGAGAGAGAGAGAGAGAGAGATAGAGAGAGAGGGGGGGGGAGAGTAAGAGGGAGGGAGAGATAATTATGAGATAGAGAGGAGAGAGTTAGAGAGAAAGAGGGGGAAGAGAGGGATAGAGAGTGAGAGAGAGATGTAGGTAGAGGGAGGGAGAGGAGAGATAGAGAGTAGAGAGGGAAAGAGGTAGGGAGGGAGAGGTAGTTAAAGAGAGAGAGGGGAGATAAATACACATAGAGAGGGAAGGAGATGTAGAGAGAGAAGAGATAGAGAGAAGTAGAGAGGGGATGGAGGGAGGCAGATGTAGGGAGGAGATAGAGGGGTGTGTGAGAGAGATGGGGGAGAGAGGGAGGAAGGGAGAGAGAGGGGGAGTGGAGAGATAGAGAGTAGAGAGAAGGAGAGAGTGAGAGAGAAAGATGATACATCTTGTTGACTACTAAAATTTGACCTCCTAATTATTGAAATTTGAATTGCTGATTACTAAAATTTGACTAAGTTTGAAATTTTTAAGATCTTCCAAAAACTAGAATTTGCATTATAACTCCTAGAGATCTGAAACCACTTTCAAACATCTTGCCTATATATATGAAATATAACTTAAAATATAAGAAATTAAATTTCCATGTATGTAAATGTCAACTTATATTTAAATGTTTATTTCATTTATATAATTTCCCTGGCAAAGGAAGAGAAAATGAAAGAGTTTAGAAAAATGCATTCCAAAAGTCATTGCAAAAAGAAAGAGAACTCATTCTTGTTCATTCATTGCAAAATTCAAGCCATTTGACGAGTGCCAAATTTGGCGCTTGCCAAATAGGGTCAGTATTACCAAGCCTATTTGGCGAGCACAGTATGGCCTATTATGGTTTTTTTTTGCAATTTGACACCGAAATTGTGTCACAAATCCATGCACTTACCCTTATAGTAATTATTCTACATCATTGGAGAGTTTTATACATTCTTCTATTTGTTCATTTTTATTAATAATTTATCTAATGAGTATATTAATTATGTTTATTTCCTTGATGAATATTATTTACCTTCTTTCTATCTATGGATAAAAATGGTCATTTCTTCACAAGTAGCTTATTATGGTGCTATGAACATTGTTAATATTTCAATGTCACATAATGTATTGTATTCTACTCTTTATCATGCACATATCACTAGAGATCTAATGATTAATGCCTTTAGGGGAAATAAAAATTCATATACACATAATTCTTTAACAAAAATCATTTTCTAATAACAATCGTATGACAAGGTTTGATCATGAGATATAATAATAAATTAAAACATGTAACCCATCATAGAATATTTGATAACAAAATCTACAATTCCCTTCATCCTAGAGCTAAGATATGGTGGAACTAATCATTGATATATCTAACTCAGATATAAACAAGAGTTATGATATTGTCTCACATGAAGACACTTTCTATGTTATTTTGGAGTATGGGACAAGAAAGTAGGGCAATGAAAAACTATAAATTGAAATAAACCAAAACTTTAGACTTCCTCAAACATTTATAGATTGCAAGTGATATGATTGTGAGATATATTAGTTTTTCTATAATGCAATTAATGATTAATTATCCTAAATAAATTATAGTAGAGCACATTTTTATTACAAAATTTTAAATATAAAATCTATCTTATTTATTGTTTCTTGTTGTAAAAGTCAAAATCAAAATTCAAAATGAACCAGATCCATAATTTTAACTTTTTTAAAATTAAACTAACATTACAACTTAATTAAAAACACATAAAAAGTCCTCTAACAATTTAGATTAACTCAATAAATGTCTAATACTTGAAAGTATGGATCACAATTCAGACATTCTCATTAAAACTAACAATCGTGATTTAATTATTGTTAAAGATTCAACATCTTAGTTTGTTGCTGATTTAATCTAAAACAATCATGATTTAAATAATATATAAAAATTATTCATTTATATTTTGATAACATTGATTATTTTGTTGTATTTTATAAATTCCAAACAAATATTCACAAATTTCTCACCATCAACACCCCACAAAATCAATAGATATTATCCATCCAAATAATCATAATTAGATTATGCAATTAATTTTTTTATCATGTTTAAATTAATACATTTTAAATTTCATTTTGTATTTACAACATAAATCCATATACTTTGTATTATTTAAAAATATTTTAATCTATGCAATAATTTCATACCACAAACTATTCACTTTCGAACAATTGCAATAATTTCTTGCATACAATAATTCATGCCACAAAGTATCCACTTTCTTCATTCTGTAATAATGCTTTGATTAAAAAAAGAAAAAGAGTATATATCAATGGAAAAGCCATTCCACCCACGATGGAAATGGGCGAAGAAAATTATTCCTCTGGATGCTCGGATGGAATTTATTTTAATTTCTTTCCTACCATTTTCCACTTTCTTCTGTTCGTGGAATACAATTTCCTATCGACTCCAGATGATTAATTTTTCAATATATTTCAGACCATTCTTGGAATCGTGGTTCACACTTTTGTAAACATTATTCCAACCCTCACAAAGTAAAAATTTTCCTCTTATTTTCCATTCTATTTGACGTGAGAGAATACTTATTTTCCCCACTTTTCTTTCACCTGATTGAACGACGTAGAATGTGTTATGTAAGTGGCCAGCAAAAACATAACACAGGACTTCACAGCTATTTCATCAGATTTCAGAGACCTGCACTGCCTATACATTTCTCAATTACTTGTTTCTGAGTTCAATACAGATGAAGATGGCTTTAGTTTGTCCCCTCCTACTCTTGTTTCTCTCTGCACTGCCTTCTTACATCTTTTTGCCTTATTCTTCTCCTTGTTATTATTCTGATCAAGAAGCTCTGCTAATTTTCAAGCTTCCCCTGTCCCTCATTCTCCATGATTCCTTCCTTGAGTGGTCTCTTCATCACTCCTTTTGCAATTGAAGTGGGATTGTTGTCTCTTCTCATCATCAATGCGTGCTTTCTTTGAATCTCATGGGTGGGCTACATCTCTCATTTCTTTGGCCATCTCTCTTTTCTTAGAGAACTTGCTCTTAAGATTACCAACTTATAGGGTCAAATTCCTTGTCGACTAGGGAGATTGTTTTACCTTAAAATACTTAGATTGTCTATAAATGAATTGGATGGCTCCACAATCTCCCTTAAAATACTTAGATTGTCTATAAATTAATTGGATGGTTCCATTCTCTTTGTTCTATTAGGTGGTTGTTCTTTGCAAGTTCTCATATTGTCTGATACCCATTTGAGTAGCAGCATTTTGTCCGAGCTTGGCCTTCTTTTACATTTAGAGATGACTGCATAAGATATGAAGCAATTAACAAGTGTAATCTCAGATTGCATTGGCAACATGTCCTTAACTACAAATTTGTTCAATAGTAGACTTGATGATGATACTCCTATTCAAGTCGATACACTTACTCAACTCAAATTTATTTCTCTTTGCATTAACAACTTGATAGACACATACCTACATTCCCTAGGAAACTTATCTTCTTTAATTGTCTTAGATTATAACAAACTTCATGGTGGTTTTTCTATTGAATTGGGCATGCTCACTCAATTCAATTGGATTTATCTTGGCATTGACAACTTTAAAGGACCATTTTTTGTTGAATTGAGTATGCTTACTCAACTTAAAGAGCCTTCACTTGGCATGATATGACAACTTGATATGAATGGTTATAATTTCCCTTTCCAACTACACTCTTCTCCAAAAAAATCATAGCCTAATAACTAGTTAATTAGCCACATTCCCTAGCGATTTGGAAAAATATAAAAGTTACAAATTCAACAATTGTGGACAAACCAACTCGCTACAGAAATCGCAAGCTCCCTCTCTATAATTGTACTCAACTTCACTTTCTTGATTTAACTAATAACCAATTAAGCAACAAGGTGCCTTTGGAGTTTGGTAATTTATGCAAAATTCTAAAGCTTGATTTAGGGTACAATCATTTTGTGACCAAAAGCAATTATTTGTCTATTCTAATAGCTTTGACTAGTAGCTCCTCCTTTAAAAGTTATAATACTCTTACATTCTAATTGTCTCACCATACTTTTTCCCTCTTTTGTTAGCTAGCTATCAATGTAACTCTTCAATTTGTAACTTTACACTCCAATGAAATTGTGGGAAACATACCAAGTGGCATTAGCAACCTCAAAATGCTTGTTAGACTTAAGTTACAATTGTTTCAATGGAACTATTCCATCCCCATTTAGTCAACTTCCACATCTTGAGAGATAGGACCTATGTAAAAACAATTTATATCAAAGCATTCCAAAAAATTTGAGTCAAGAAAAAGGTTTTGGGTTATTATCATTGAGCACAAAAATGTGATTTTAAGGAAAATTATTAGTAGTTTTGGTGATCTTCCACAACTAAGATCTATCATTTTCTTGATCAAAATTTAATTCAAGGAAAATACCTACAAGCTTAGAGAGATGACAAACTTTGGATTTTTTGGAATTATTTCACAACAAGCTAAGAGTAAATATACCCATAAAATTAATAGATATTAAAAATATTTGATTTTTTTTAAAACATTTCTAGCAATTTATTACAAGGTTCTATTTTGCAAATGAGAAAAATGGTAATCATCCAAGCTATGGATGTGTCTCTCAAGAATTTCTTAGTTGAGATTCCAATTGTACTGTCAAACTATACAAATTTGTAATATTTGAATCTTTCATGGAATTCATTTATCACCTAATACAAATATCACTCATAAAACTCAAAAACCTTCAAAACATGGATCTCTCTAACAACAATGTGTCAAGTGCAATATCAATAATCTCTCTAATTAGTGCGAATGTTTCATGTGAGATTTAACAATAATTAATTATTATACTATATTGCACAGTACAAGATAGATAGAAATATTTAGAGTTGTTGACAAGGAGGAGACCAACAAATGGCATGCTTATAGAAGGAATCAATCTCGCAAATCAGGTAGGTGTAGATTTTCCAAAGAAAATTACACAATTGGAAAAAAAAACCTACTTAAAGATGATATGAATCAAAATTATAAATGGTATTAAAATGCATTTGGATTGTATGAGAGTCACCACAACAATGCTCAAATATACATGAGAGGGCTAAAATACTAGAAAGAATAACAAGGTCATTTCTATCAATTCAATATTTTCAATTTTCATAGATATCTCACATTACTACATAAACCAATATAATGATTCCTACGACATAGATAGAGCACTCATATAGGCTTAGTATGAGTGTAGAAGATATGCCTACTTGAGGAACATCATTCCTTGTCGATTGGGTAACCTTGTCTCTTGTGAGAGGTGTACTCAATCTCACTAATCCATTACCATATAGGATATAGTCAAATCTACCTCATAACCAATGCCAAAGATAAGAAAATCAAAATACCCCCACATCATCAACTTCAAAAAGATATATAAAGTAAATAATCAAGAATTATGTATTGGGGATACAATAGAATCCATACCACTTGTCAAGGATTGAGAGTACATCATACCTCATGCCCCAAAACATGTAAATAAAGTTATCTTCACCCCATCAACTTTGAAAGGACATGTGAGGGGAAATATTAGGCATCAAGGATTGGGGATACCGAGGAATTCGTCCCACAAGGCATATAAATAAAGATAGGTTTGAATTAGAAAACCTAATAAGAGAACATAGTGTGAAATGTCAAGGATACCTCATAACCTATACCTCAAAGTATCATGTTAGAGGTGTTTCCACATCTTTGACTTTGAAAAATTATATGAAGGTAAATGTTAGAAGTCAAGGATCAAGGATGCCATGGAACTCATGCCATAAAGGATGTAGCTAAAAGAATGACCAAAACTATGAATTTGATAAATAACATGTAGTGAAAAGGATATGAAATTGGGGATCGAGGATAATGGGGAACTCATCCCTCAAGACATGTAGGAAAAAAAATGATTGAAACCACAACTCCAAAAGGTAACAGTCTAAAGTGTCAAAGTGTAGTTGTTCATGGAAAATCATGTGAGTAAAAGAAAGTCTAAAATTATGACAAAGAGGAAAAAAATTGAGGGTCAACCGAAATGTATGCTAGGATGGGAAACTCAAAACTCTAACATTTTGAAGTCTTTGAAATTCGAATAGAAAACCTCCACTTAGAATTTTTTGGGCCTTTAAAACTTCAAACAAATGATAAGCACATGGGGAATGATGGAGAACCATACTTAGGTAAATTTGAAAAATGGAGACCCATATAAAGGTTTATCAAATCGATTATATGTGATACGCAAGATGAAGCCTAAATACACAAAGGAACTAGGAATCAAGCAAATTTTGGCACTCTTGGATTGAGTCCCAACAATGTAGACATGATAGTTTCCTACTCATTAGGAAAAGTGGTTCACTAGGAATCAAATTGATAAAAGGTTCCTTTATTTGTTGCAAAATATAACTCCTAGAGTCTATTTCTTCTCAAGGTGTTGTAACTAATTTGACATACATATAGGGACATTTGGATGGTAGTTGCATGGTTGAATCTAAGAAACATAAGAAAATAAATGTTTTTAGTATTTTCTATGTTTCTATAACATGCATTTTCAAAGGCCTTTGAAGTGTAATTGACTCCTAAGAATTAAATTCCTAGTTTCTTAAGAAGGGTGTCGTAAGCCCCTTCAAGCAACTTAGACTAGAGGTCTCTTGGAAATGTTTCCAATGCATCCAATTAGTCTAGTTTTCAATGAATAGGCTAGGACTTATTACCACCAAGTTGGGGTACCAAAATTAAATAATTTCTTAGTATGCTTTTT
Organism: Sequoiadendron giganteum; assembly: GCA_007115665.2. Taxonomy (NCBI): domain Eukaryota; kingdom Viridiplantae; phylum Streptophyta; class Pinopsida; order Cupressales; family Cupressaceae; genus Sequoiadendron; species Sequoiadendron giganteum. Next base: position 132,212,876 of record CM021103.1, on the reverse strand, counting down.
ATTTTATAGCTAATTTTTCCTTACCCAACTATTCATTTCAGGTTCCAAGGAGGACATGGGTATGGTGACTCTTTGGCTTTCCAGGAGAGCCATAATTTACAATTTTCAATAAGTATTCTAGTACCATTCGAAAATACATTAAAGGTTTGAATTTGAAGCTATGTAATAGAGTTCATAAGCATCCACATCTTCCACATATATTTTCACTTTTGTACAATCTCTCAATTTTAAATATAAACTATCTTATTCAACTTTAGTAATTGTTGTGTAATATTTGCTTGTTTGTTAATTATTGGTTACAATACACCCAACATCCCATTGGTGTATTGTCCTCTAAACCACAACAAAATTCAAATGAATGCATCAATTAAAAATATGCTTGCATAAAGATATTCACACTTGTATAGGTGAACCTAAGCAAAAAACAACTAATTTGCAAGCCCTAAAGTCTTAACAATTTGATAAATCAATTTCTAACATTTGTCACAACATATAAACTTATCATCTAATTTGAACTAAATATCATTTTTAATTTAATTTAATTTTCATAATTAATTTAATAATTTCAATCCTAATTCATTACCTTAAATCATATGTATTTATCATTATAATTTATCCAATTACCTTAAACAAACATACAACCTTTAAAAAAAATAAAAAAATATCAGTCTTACAATCACTTCATTCTCATTAAAAAAATATTAAATAATTCTCTTATTTTAAAATTTAAAAAATTATAATTCTTAAGAATTCATTAAAAAAAATTATAACATTGAATCTGAAAAGAGAAAGCCATACAATTAAAACAACATATAAAACAAATTAAAAGCAATTTTATTATTAAAAAAATATATTACACTGTATCTTTGTCCACGAGTGACTAAAGAGTAAAAACACCTAGGAGCAACATGACTGTTAAAGCTACGGTATACCCATTGCTTTATATTGAGATAAATCTTTTTCGATAAATATGTCTTGTTCTCCACCACAGTACAGATGATGACATTACTGCCAACACACACACACTGGCTAGAATGATGAAGGTGAGCTTAAAACATTTGCTTCCTCTGCACCGCCCTTGTATATCTGACTCTGTGTCATATAAATACCCTGCCACCCACACAGACAGGACATAAGATACCACAGGAATTCCCACCTGCATAACATTGTACAGTGTTCCAAAATGGTTCAACTCGAAGAGCTCAGACACAGTTGTAGGATTTAAACACCAGTTTGCTCCAAAAGAGAGTCCTATAACAATGGAGCCCAAATACATTGTCCAGTGAAAAGTGCCTGCCAATACTAAAAGCAAATACCCACAACACAAAACTAACCCAGCCATTGCAGTTAACAATGGCCTGGGTACTCCAAACTTTGAGAGCAAATAATCAGAAAAAATCCCAACTCCAAAGCGGCCTAAAAACTGGCATACTGATATGAGAGTGACAAATATGGTGATGTGGTGTTGTGTAAATCCCAGTGTTCTTGCAACCTGACCCATGTTGTTTAGTGCTACATAGCCTGAGCCTAGAGCAATGGCAGAAGTAAAGAAGACTAGAAAGAAATTAAAGCTGCAGAGCTCTCCCCACACAGAGATATTAGTATACTCTGCAACAGCAGAGTCATCAGATTCCTTATTTGTGACCAAGGGCTCAGAAAGTGTTGAGGTGGAGGTTGAAGTTGAAGTTGAAGTTCTCTCATGGTGGTTTGCTTTCCATGCCACCCACAGTGGGGCAGCCAGTATAACAAGTGCAACTGCAAATTCAATTCGATCTGCCTGCAAAGTACAGTAATTTAGTAAATCATCTTGAAAAAAAGGACTTATTTAAATTTCTTTAGTTAAAAAATATAATAAAAAATTGTTTAAGGGTTTTCCACCAAATTTATGTTGTTTTGTTACATTAATACAGGAGGACAAATCTAAGCTGATGTTTTTTTATCTGAGGGATATTTATTCTATCAAAATCGTCAAGGCATCAGTGTAATCTACAGAAGAATTTGTGGAAGCACAGTCTATTGGTTAGTTAAAAGGTCTACCTAAATTTTTATGGTATTGAATTTTTTGATCAATAGATGTCAATATCTATTAACTAAACATAAAATTACACATATTCACACAAAAAAGTTTGGGTGGAAAAAGGCACACCCGGAGAGTCACATGGGCATTTCTTAAACATCAATCAATTCAGTGGTCAAAAACAAGTAATGAAAGTTTGATAGAATTCATGGAAGCATCATTTATTGGTTAGCTAAAAGATCCACCTCAACTTTTATAGTATTGAATTGATTGTTTATACTTTTTAAACAGATAGTTCTTAAACATCACTCATTTCAGTGGTCAAAAGTAAATTTTAAGTAATAAAAATTTAACATTATTGACTAATTTTTGATAGGGATGTTGACTATTAAAATATATGATATCTAAACAAAATATTCCAAATATAAAATACAATAATAATGATGTTAACTCTTATCAACCAAAAAACATAATATACTCCCAAATCTTCACACTCCAAAGAAAGTTAAAAAGAATTCCAATAAAAATAAAACTACCATTGGACATTTTTATACATAACCATTTAACTGTTAAACACTTTAATATTTACAAGTATACCGACTTTCACAGTCACCATTACTGGAAAACCAACTGTTGCTGGGAACTTAAAAAGCCATAAACTCCAGAACTACTCACCTGCAAGGAATGTCCATCCGAAAGGCTAAAAGCCATCAAAAACAGCGCTAAAACCACCACAGGAGCAGACGCCATACCCAATCTTACCATACTGGTGGAAGAATCACAGTTAAACTCAAGTGGGTCGTGTTTTTTCACAATTGGCATGAGCAGAAGGGCCACTACAGAAGGAACAATGGCCGCCACCACCAAGAAAGAAGACCCATCTGATCCTGGAAAAAGAACACGCCACACAGTAGACAGAATGGCGCTACTGAGACCAAGGCATCCCTTCATCAAACCCACCACAATTCCCCTGTTACCAGGAAAGTTATTGACACAGGTCACAATACAAGCCGTGTTATAGAAAGTCTGGCCATTGATGGCCACACAGATGAGCACACACACCTCCCACAGGGCAGGAGTCCCAAGGCGGCCCATGACAAAGAGCCATATCCCCCCATATCCTGCCAAATTCTGTGCCCCACCCACGAGCAGGACGAGCCATGGAGGAAAGAGGTCGTAGAGAAGGCCTGAGATGATGCCCACACACTCCCCTGTGTCTTTGAAGACAGAGATGGTGTCAAGCTGCTGTTGGTCATAGCCAAAGCGGGTCTTGATGGTCTGAGAATAAAGGCTAAAGCTGTATGACGCCCCTGCACAACATTCTATCCATATGCACACTACCAGAACCGTCCATCTGTTGTTCAAAAATTCAGGCCCCATTGAGACAATTAGATGCTCCAATGCGAAGAAAGGTGTTAACGAAACAGAAAAAAAAAACAATCTGCTGGGTACCGTTCAAGGCAGCTTCCTCTCTCCTTCCTCTAGACTCTACGTGTAAAGGGGTTTCCAAACAAAATCTAATGTGGGCCATGTCCCCATCATCTACTGTGGGACTTGTTCTAATTATAAGTATTTCATTTTCGTTTTTGAGTGGTACGTGAAGTAGCATGAGTCACCAGCAAATTTATGCCTATTGGTGGCTGGTTACTAGAAAATATCTCTGTTTTCGACTCTGATCCAGAGCATTAGACCGTGGGTCAATGCTTAAAAACGTGAATTGTACGTAAGGTCTAAACGGCCATTAGTAGACACCGTTGCTTTTTATTTTAAGTCAATTTAAAATTAAAGATCCATTTCGTTTTATGTACACCGCACATTGTTTTACGTTGTTTTAAAAATTGAAGTCCATTTTGTTGTATGTATTACACGTCGTTCTTTCTGGATCGTTCTTGCGTGGTTTTCTCACGACACATTTTAATCTTTCTTTCGTGGTGTTCACATCACATATTTTAATACATGAAATATTGTTTACAAGAAATATTCTAATATTATTATTATTATAAGGGTTTAAATATAAAATTTTAGTTTATTGATTTATAATTTATGTGTAGCATTTTACAAGAAGAATGAATGTTCTATTTAGTAAGTTTATTGTATTTTGGTGATGTTCATAGGGGTGAAGCTTCAAGACTTTAAGAGATCATCCATCTTAGTACTACTCTTAGTCAAGTGCACTTAACCTTAGAATTTCCCCAAGATCAAGCCCACTTAACTTGCTACCTCATTTGCAAAAGCTTCAACAAGTGTTGTGTCTTATGAACCATTGATTATAATGTGGCATCCCCATGGACGATGAAGAGACGGATCAAAGGACATGTGAAATGAATTAATAAGGAAAAGTCACATCTCCTGTAACAACAGACCACACAATTAAAATAGAAGAATGACAATGAGGAGTGAGGGTTGTCATGATATTAATGAGACATAAACACCATATGAAAGTATGGACTGTAAGGAAGCAAAGGTGTGCGGAATCGCTTCCTACGCTAATCTTGAGAGAACGAATATGCAAATTTCAATATAAAGTATTACAACGATTCAAAGAAACACATTCAAGAGTATAAATGAAATAACCATAAACACATAACACTGTGATTATCGTGGGGAAAACCCTTACGGGAGAAAAACCCCACCCTCTAAAACCTGCATAATGTATTATCAAATCAAAGAAGATTACAATACACTTGCAATGCAAGTTCTTACAAGAGCATCACCTCAACTCAAGCTTGGAGAGATATCACTAGCATCCTTCTAGCACCCAGCCTTGCAAACAAAACTCCATTTTGTAAACTCCTCCCCAAGCCCTCCTTATATAGTGATTTACAACCTGGAAACCATTTGTGGTTTTACAAAACCATGGGCTTAACCACCATGCCACATGTTGCCCATTTTTGACATTTACATTTCCAAGATGGAAAAACAACCAGGTTAAAATAGTAATCCCGTCCATAATTTTGTCCTCTAGTTTAGACCCCCATAAAAGACATAAAACAAATTAACTATGCTCTAAAAATGGCCCTCCTATATTCTACTAAGGACAAGGCACCTTTTAACAACTCATACACCTTTTTCCAATGCATAAACATGTGGAAAACTGCCACAAACAAATTCTGTAATTTTCCTAGAAAAGGCTTGCAAGGTTGAGACATATTTCTCAACATGGACATCCCTTGAATTGTATTAATGAAATGTGTTCTTGTGGAATCATTGTAGGATATGCACTAATCAATTTATTGAAAAGGCTTTAGAAACTTTCTTGAGCAAAGACAATCTGTATATGCGAATGCTAGAGTCCATAAACTTTGATGGCATCCTTCTTATTTGTGTTGAAATGAGAGATTTTGAACAAGGTATTACAATAATGGGGATTCTTCCATGTTGTGAACATTGGAATCCAATAGATCTTATCCAGAATGTAGAGAATGTAAGCCACAAACTCTGTGAGATGCTTGTAGAGGCTATAGATAGAGACGTCATACTTTGCTTCAATGAAATCTATGCTCTTTCATCATCAAGTGAGCTTTTCTTATCCTAAAAGTGCTTCATACATATTCTGTTTAGGAATTATCTTACAAAATATAGCCAAAAAAAGGAAATCAAAGTCACGTGAGACAATTGGGACATATGTATTTTCCATGTCAGATCTCCAATGGAAGATCAGTAAAATAATTCTTGTGGGCCTCAGATTGGATATGGAAACTTTCTATCATTTTGATCTCCAATAATACTTAGCTTGAATGTGTGTAGGACATTATTTCTCTAAAAAAATATCAATAGAGGATCCTTTACTAATATACTGAAGGAGGCCTTCAAATTTGATCCAACCAAGGGAAGTAGTTGAATATGAAGCCCATATTTTCTTCCTTTTTTGTCAACATATGTGATTGCCTTAAGGCATGGAACAATCATAGATACGAGATTGCAAAGCATCATGTTGTTTATAAAGGGTGGATAGATTGCTTATCTATGCCCTAGCTTGTACAGTAAATATGGGCTCTAGGGAAGCTTCTAGATGGCCAACATCCTCAATGTTACAAGCCTTTTACTTCAAGATCCCTAACATTTTGTGTTGCAATGTCTAGTGTTCTCACACAAAGGTTTCCTTTGGTAAACCATGGGTATTGGTTCATGTGTTTCTCTTACCAAGTCATGATCTTTAGCTGAGTTGGTAGTATATATATATATAGTTTAATAAATAAATTTGATCATATCATTAATACTCAATCAATACTTCTCTACATAAATGTTATGCAAAGTATGTAGAGAAATCATTGTGCTTTTTGTCTTTACTAGGTCAAAGTAGTTCTTCAAGCTTAATATCATTGGTTGTAGACTTGATGGTATTATCAAATTGATAGAAAGATGATTTTATTAAGTTGTTGGTAATATTTAAAACTCATTGTGAAAAATTATTCTAATGCATTGGTTTATGAAAGGAATATTGGTTGTTGAATAAAATCTGTAAATAGACCTAAGAATTTTGGGTTAACTAGCCATCCAAGTTATGTCATCTTTGTGTGATTATGGATTAATCATTCCAAGATTAAATCATTTTGTCATCTAAATGTTTGGACTTCCTTGTAAACAAAAGTGAAAAACAAGTATATTCTTATTTTAAAATGTTTTTTTTTTTTTTTAAAACAAGGGTGTCCCTACAACCTCAACCTAGCAACCCGTATCTTGAGTACCTGGGGCAAGCTGGGGCAAGACTAGTCCCCTGCGGGTGAGATCCGCCGTCCACAAGAAGTCCCACCTCTTAAATCCGGGAGTGGAGTCGAACTCGAGACCAATGGGGAGCAAACCCACTGCCCAAACCAACTCTGCTACTCGTACGAACTTCTTACCTTAAATTGTTATATGAAATAAGGCGACATAAAGATCTAAATTAAATTTCTAATGCTCCTAATTTTATTAGTATGATTGACTTATGATGACATGATAATGTAAATGATAATGAATTCTCCTAATAGAATTAAAACCACATTATATTGAACATATTTGTAATGTTGCAGCTTGATACATTTTTTAATGTTGTAAGAAAGAAAACTCATCTGATCCCGGAAAAACAATGCGCCACGCAGTAGACAGAATGGCCCTGTGGAGACCAAGGCATCCCTTCATCAAACCCATCACAATCCCTCTGTTGCCCGGAAAATTATCGACGCAGGTCAGAATAGAAGCCGTGTTTAGTAGGTCTGGCCATTGATGGCCACACAGATGAGCACACACATCTCCCACACAGCAGGATTCGGTAGGCGGCCGGTCACGAAGAGCCATATGACCACATAGCCTACCAAATTCTGTGCCGCTCCGACGAGCAGGACAAGCCATGGAGGAAAGCGGTCATAAAGCAGGCATGAGATAATGCCTATACACTCCCCTGTGTCTTTTAAGACGGAAATCAAGTCGAGCTGCTGTTGGGTCTCGATGGTCTGGGAATAAAGGCTAAAGCCGTATGACAGTCGCTGTATAACATTTTATTCATAAAAAAGGAAAGGAAAGGTCTTTTTATAGTGCATGATACTAGGCGGTCTATTTTTGGTCTACAGATGGCTTATAGTATATGGGATTCCTCCTACTCCTAATATGAAGGAGGCACCTAACTCGTGCTCCACAATATGAGGTGTACATACTTTACCTCCTGCAGGATTTGAGCTTGTGATCTCTCTCTCAAGAGTTGAGCTTGTGATCTCTCTTAAGAGTACAAATTCTCCTTCATTAAACCAACTCAGATGTACCAAAACTGTCCATATATCGTTCACAATATCGTTTCTCCTGGAGACAAAATAGTTTATCCAATGCGAAGAATGGTGTCAACCAAACAGGAAAAAAATATCAAATCTGGTGAGTAGCGTGCAAGGCAGCTTCCTCTCTCCTTCCTCTAGACTCTACGTGTAAAGGAGTTTTCAAACAAAAACCTACGGTGGGTCATGTCTTTATAATATACTGTGGGGCTCTGTTTCATGATATTTAGTTTGTTCTAATTATAGCATTTTCGTTTGGTACGTAAAGCATTAAAAAGGCGTATTGGTGGCTATTGTTCAGCCATTAAAAGTGGCAAATATTTAGAAAACAAAATAATTTATCAATGGATGATGTCTTATCAATTGAGATCTTTGTTATATTTACATATAGCTTTCTTTCATACACCAAATAGAACTACTGCAGTTTCATGTTTTACATATAGCTTTTTTTGACTTTTCATGTTTTTAGACTTTTCCTACTATGTAGCTCCAATAATAGATGCTTTGAGTTTTCTCTACGGATTTAGTTCTAGCTAAAAAATGCTTGTTTAGCCAATCTTTCCCATGGATAATTAAACATCTTAAGTGCGATCTATAAATCATCTTCAATAGGTTGAGAAGGTAAATATCTCCAAAGAAGAGGTCATAACGAGGAGTATACTCGATCAATCTTCATAAATGCTTTCCTGATTGGTACAATTTTTAGTTTTAGATTTTAAATTTCTTTCAACAAATGGAAAATAATGTTGCTTGAATTTAACATTTTTACTTTTTTATTTAGGGCTTTTTTTTCTTGAATTTTTTTTCTTGTTTATTAGAAATCAAGGTAATCACTATAATATGAAAATTTGATTTAATTTGCAAATTTTAAATATAAACTTGTAGAAATTAATGGAGAAATGATTTAAATTGCAAATAAATCACACAATTCAAAAGTCATACACATAACATAAGGATTTGGATGGAGAAAACCCTTTTGGGTAAAAAACTCCAAGAAAAAGGGAAAAATTGTATTATTCTTCAAAGAGATTACAATACATAGAATTTGCTTAATCTTGACTCCAATCCAACATCATTTGTGTACTTGTAAAACATCTCATAGTGTCTTCATCTCAACCCCTCAATATATAGACTCACGAGGGCTCAAAATACCACCATAAAATATTACCATGGGTCAAAACAAAGTTTAGAAATACTATGGTAAAAATCCATATGACCCCTTACATGTTAAACATGGTTTCTTATATGACATTACACTCTCTTACAAGTTGTCATAAGAATCCCTAGAAAATAGGAGATGCTCTCACATGTGTCATAGACCATCAATAGCTTATGCAAAGATTCTCTTACGCGTGTGATAAATGATTTTCACATCCAAAATTAGATCGCCCACTTTTAGCCACTATAGTTGTCATAGAATTTGTCATAACATCCTTAAAATAGGCTTTCCATGTTAGACTTTTGACAACTAATAACTCATTTTCCAAGGCACCGACATATGGCAAAAGTGCCAACAAAATCTCATGCCCCTTTTGATGGAACACAATTATTTAATAACATAAACAATATTTATCCATGGGAAAATGTTAAATAAGAATAAATAATTAACTTAAGAATTGTCAAGGTTGAGACACCTTGATTCCCAACAATATTTGTGGTAGTTCTAAGAAATACCCCAAAGTATCATTTCTTGCATCTTATTATAGTTTTGTTTGAATTTGTTTTAGGAAAATGGCCCCAAAGGTTGCCAATCAAATCTGTAAGTTTGATCAAAAGGGACATCTTGTTGATATAGGACCTAATTTTACGTTGCACTAGATGCTTGAAAAAATTCGTCGCTTAGATGTGGATTTCTTCTTTGCTAGGATTTTCGATAAGCGTCAGACATCATATGATATTGTGTTATGTTTATTTCTACAACCTTTTGCAATAATCCTCCCTCATAATTCCAAAATGTGTGCTATGGAACAGGGCATGGTTTTGACATGTTATCTCCCTCACCTTTGAAAAATGCATAAATTAGATGTGGATATGCAATCGGGTGATAGGTGTAGGGCCAGACATAGATGCCAAAGTGGGAGCTTTAGAACATGGTATGCCTATCCCTCAAAATAATAAGCATTGTATTATTGTTGAACCTATTGTATACTATTTTGAATGAGGAGGGCTAAGGTTCAAAATCCCTGGAAAATATCTACCTCGTTGATAAATGCTTTGTTGAATGTCAGATATTAACGCTTGTTTCCTACTTGAAAAAATACCTTACCCTTTAGAGGGTTGCCAATTCATTCTAAGTCACATCCTCAAGGGAATGATCGTTGTCGCTCTTGAGCCCGTTCCTTAAGACATTTCACAATAATTTATTTTTGAGTTCCAATTTAGGGGACTATGTTGTCTATGTGTTCTTAAGGGTTTTAACACATCACATTTTTTTAGTTGGTATTTGCTTTAAGAACTCAAAAGAAATAATGGTCTCAAGGTAGTTTAACATATTATGCATTTTTATTTTATTTAGCATATTATAAGTTGTCGAGGAAAATCATTTGTTGCACACATATTTTCATTTTTGTAATGTATAAACATATTATTGATCCCTTTCGTCTTCCCTCTAAACAACGGAATGGGTGACGTGCTATCAATTCATATCATTGTTATATTTACATATAGCTTTATTTCATACATCAAATAGAACAGATGAAGTTTCATGTTTACCAAATTTATAACTTTAATAGACAAGAACTGTCAAAATAATACTCCAAAGCAATCAATAAGAGTGGTTTACTATTAAAATGAATAGAAAAAGGGCACATATATGTTATACTATAATTCTTGAATCCTCCACATGGTTGTTTAGCAAAGGGATTTAAAGTGAAAGGAAAATGTAAAGGTAAAGGAAGTTCAATTATTGTTTCTCATTTCATTAAGTTTGTTGGTGCTTGAACTCCTCTTGCAACCGGTTCTCTCTATCCTAGGGCATGCAAAACCCAAGGAGGAGTATGACAACCATGCTAAAAAGTATTGTCTTTAACTAAACTTCCTTGTATCAAATCACTAAGCAAGATTTAGTAATAGGTCAATCAATTATCTACATGCCCTTCATTCAAAGTAATAATAATTTTCATAGGTAAATTTTGGAGGAATGGCAGGTTCTATTACAATATACATATGTGTTTTAGCAAATTTAAAGTTTTAATAGCATTAAGGATTAGCTAACTTGGAGGTATAGGAGACAAATGAACCCCTCTAGATATAGGGAAAATTGATTATGGCTAGTTACGGGACCTTATAACAATTGATTTATACTAGACAACCAAACCAATTAATATTAATACAATACCTAACTCTTTAAGAGAAACAAGTTAAAGATTACTATTAGAAGTTAAAAATTGATGATCAAGAATTACCACTTAAAGTTCTATTACAATTATCATTTGAATTTAGTTTTTTACAATAAACTCCCAATACTTTAACCACTTGATTTCAACCTTTTGTCCAATGTATGTGATATTAAATATTCAAAATCATTTTTAACAACCCATTTCTTACAAATGACTATTCTCTTATGTTCCATCAGTATAAAAGTGGTGTTCAAGAGGTGAAGCAAAGCTAGAAAAACAAACCATTTATGGCATAAGTTGTCAACCCGTCACAAATGTGAAGCAGAGGTATTTGCACTCGAAAAATGGACCATTGCATGGCATCAACTATCACTTGCTAGGACTGGCAAAAGGAAAAAGTCAACAATTAACCAATTATCAAAAGATAACTCATTAACAAATACCCTTTTGCAGATTGTTTTTAGATTACCAACAAATTACCATCTTGCAAGGGCCACATAAGCTCTCAGGCTTTGATGTGGTCTGTTGTTTCTCCTCCTCCTCATCATCCATATTCATCATGACTGCAATCTAGTCAACCAAATCTGCAAACCACCTATCATCATCTTCAATAACATTAGTTTCAACCATGGAGAATATTCTAGCTCATACTAATGCCTACTGAAATACTTGATCATGAATGGAAACATCATTGCCTATGGAATAGGAAGAAAAGATCTAAATTACTCATGATTTGGATTTATTGAGAAATGTTTGTGCTTGGTAATTAGGTATACAATTAAATTTGATATCTTTTGGGAACCAACATGTTTGAATAGGAATTGTTACTTGAAATAGTATAGATGCTCATCGGGAAAGATAGATTGAGCTAAAATTTAGGTTACATCTTTGGAAATGATCAAAGGAAAAAAGAAAACCCAAGGTATGGATGTCCTAAGATGAAGGAGATTTATCTCTGCAAATATCTAACTATTATACTCGAGAATCAAGTGTGGCATGAGATCACGAAATAGGTTTTTATTTAGTCAGAATAAGCTAATATGAGATGGAAAAGAACTTATGTACCCAAAAAATTTAGAGATTAAGGAGTGGAATGACGAAATTGATGTCATATTCAAGACATTGGAATGAAAAACTTATTTGTCGCATGAGAAACCACTATAAATTGGAAAAAGATAGAGTAAGATGCTGCAAGGTATGTAGCAATTTATTGTCCAGTGTTCCAGGGAATGAAGACAGTATGTCGTCATTGGCAGGACATCTTGGATGTTGTGGTTGCATTGCTGATATGTGGTTGTCATTGATGTCAACACTATTAGCATTGGTGATTTTGAAGGTTGTATATGTCGAGTATATTGAGAAAATTGTAAAAAATATATTGCAGGCAACCAGTGAAGCTGAGAAGGTCAGAATTGTGGAAAGAGTTGTAAGTTGCTAATCTGAAGGTGCGCTTCAAAGGGTTTGTTGCTGAAACTTTCTAGTATGTTGTCCAAAAGTTTCAGAGGTTCACATCAAGAGTTGTGGAAGTTATGAAGATTTGTGTCCCTACAGTGATTCAGTTACTGTAGCAAGTGTTCTTGGATGAAGAGGATGAAATTCTAGTGATTTCAGTTGTTGCAAATGTATCTATGATGTTCATGAATGAGTATATATTGTACCCTATCCTTGTTGTGCATTTGCATTGATCGGAGTGTTCGTGATCGAATATTTTTTCGATGTGTGCTCGAGTTTTCATGTTCTTGGTTAACATGATACCGTGGTAGCGTGTTGCAGATCCATGAAGATTAATATTTTATTGTTTGGCATGTTCTAAGGTGTTTGTTTAGATCTTCACTATGTTTTGATCGACTTGTGTTGGTGCGCATTAAAATGTATTCATGTATTGAGGCCGATAGTTGTAATTTTATTTGTGGCCGATTGAATAGTGGATGTAAATCTATGTAGCAAATATATATAAGTGATTTTTTTCCTCATTTAGATACAATGCTCGATGTGTGAAAGTGATGTACATGTGCGAATAAAGGTCAAATCATTCAAGAGCAAAGCAAAGTGTGAAGGAGATTGAGGAGAGTGTGGAAGAGTGTGTAGAAGTTTTTTGTGTGCCTAACCAGATTTGTAATCAGGCTTTTGTAGAAGCTAATTTCTTAGTTCAACTTCATCGGATGGATTTAATTTGATTATTGTATGTAAGGAAGTGAGCCTTCCTCTGAGCAGTAAGCTCTAGGCAGTGTGCCTGAATGCAAGTGCATTCCTTTTTCATTCTTCATTATACTTCTAACAGGGTATAATCTTGTGGACTAACATCCACCATGATTTTTCCCCTAACAGGGTTTCCATGTATAAAATCTTGGTGTTCATGTGTCTCTAATGTGTTATTGATTTATGCTTGCACTGTTAATTATCAAACCTGAGATTTAAGGTTGATTAATGTTGAATAAGTTTGATTTTGGAAACAACTGATTCACCCCCCTTCTCAGTTGTCTATCCTTGTTTTTCCAATAGGACACATATACTCTCTTGAGATTCCAGTGTGGGAGTGGTAGACCATTGGAATAGTTTAATCTATCTATGTCAATGGAACTAACATAATGTTATGGTGGACAGATTCACCAAGGTAACCAACACTAGTTGGAAAATTTGAATTATAGGATTTTGGTCCTAAAAAGTATATTGTGTGAACCAGTTGCATAGTGTTCCTAAGAAGGTTTTATCGGAGGAGAACAAGCAAATAATGATAAGGTTGTGTGTTTATCATGACCATCTTATGAGAAAATTCAATTGAATGAATGCTCAATATATTATTATAGCTGGATAGGCAAAAGTGATAGACCAAATCTTGGAGTATTTGAAGAATACTTATATAAAAATTCTATCATTGAAATTTGGTCCATTATATGGAAAGAAGGGTTGAACATTTATTAAGTTGAAATAGGCTAAGAAATAGGTTTAATCTTAGACCAGAAAGGTTGTCAAAAAGGAATAAGAGATCAAAATGATTAAAGAACTTTATAGATACAAATATTGAAATATGAAGCAATATCGTTCTGTTTGGAATTGAAAGGTGTCCAAGAGAAATGTTATGTTCAAGATGGACAATAGTCAAGAGCATTTCTTTTATGCTTAAGGAAATGGATGTGTAAGTGATGGATGAACTCGGCTTTTGAGTTGTCTAAAGGTGTAAATACCAAAGGGAAGGATGGGACCCATGGTGTAATGCACAATGCATCGACATTCCTTTTCTATTGGGATTACACTAAGGATAAATTCATTAGCTAATGAGAATGTGTTTTCTAGTCACCGTGGTATAGGTATCATGTGTTATACAAATTACTATTGTACTTGAGATATACATGAGGTATTGAGATTACAATAAATAAGCTCTTTGAGAGAGAAAATATGCGTGAAGAACACAATTTATCCCCATGTGTTAATAAGAGTCACTCAATACAAGGTCTAGGAAGGATGAGATTGCAAGGAGTAATACTATGAAGAAAAAATATTTTATAATTCTTAAATGATTTGGAAAAAGTAAAACCTTCATTTGACTTTATCTATATGTTTATAGTGCTTTAAATCATCCAGGACGATGATTCATGAGGGGAGAAGTATGTCACACCCTGTCTTATTGTTATTGAGTTACTTATACCTTCATGAGTAAAAAGGATTATGAACACAAAGTATGATTTTGATATGTTTGTTAAATGAATGGAGTACTAGAATAGGCATTAAAGATATTATTGCTTTGAAAGAGTAATTGTGTTATATTGATGAAGCACAATGAAATAATATGTTTTGAACTAGTGGAATCCTATGAATTGCAAAATGAATGTTATAACGCTTTGTTGGTACAAATGTTTTATGATGAAAGTGGATTTCATGTGAACTTTTAACTACCATTGCAAATGTGTCAAGTTGGATACAAGTACAGGTTCAATCCTCCAGAAGGGAGGGGAAGTATCACTCAAGAGAAGTGATTGGTCGGGTAAACCTAAATGAAACCTAAGGTTACACACACTCACTCTTATTTGGTTAAGTCAAGTCAGTAGCTTGGGAATCCGATAAGTGTTTTTGGTCATAATCTTGACATATTGAAGTGTTTGGGTAGTCATCCTTGATTGAGTTCTAAGATGTATCTATGGATCAAATTATATGATTATATGATGGGTTATATTCTCTGGTTTCTTGATTGATTGTGACTTTTCTAAGTCTTTTTGATGAGTTTGAGTTCTTCAAATACAATCAATGAATATATATGTACATAATTAATATATATGTGTGTGTGTGGAAACAATACTCATGCATAGTGAATGTATATGTGCAAGAAAGAAGAAATACCTTTATGTACCATGCACAAATACATCGTATGCATCGACACATTGAATGGACACATATCACTTGCACATATGTGTGTGTGTGTATATATATATATAATTGTTGATTATGGGATAGTGAATAAATATATGTATATATACAAATGATATTATATATGTGTATTAACGTGAATTTGCACCCCTAGTGAAAATCCCCTTTTTTGCCTTTAACACCTTAGAAAATCGAAAGCGGAGGCCTAATTCCACACAAGCCCGCTGCCTTCATTCCACTTGATGCCCACTTTGTGTGTTAGTGGAGGCGTTATTGTCGGAGACACCCAAGCGGTGCACAGACATCTGCACGATGCACTAATGTCCTTGACAGATTCCCACATCTAGAGCCTGCAAAGGCATTACAATTCCCATTGGGAGTCGACTTGCAACACCCTTTTCGGCCAACTGACCTGAGTATGGTTGTTTCTTTCCTCTCTAATTAGTATTCACTCACCTTCATTCATTTCAGGGCTGGCTGGATCTCTTCACATCCTCTACAATCTCTTCACAAGCTCCAAGCAGCTTCTTCACAAACACTTTACACTTCATAGTAGCAACATCAACACTCCATCACTTCAGTAGAGCAAGTGTGGAACAAACACCATTGCAACAGAGGCTTGAGTTCCTCTCATTTTTCTCCTCCACAAGCCTTGAGCACTTTGGACGAAGGTGGTAAGCTTTCAATCCTCTCCTCTATTACCTGGTTGAGTAACATAACACTGTTTTGTAGTGTTTTTGTGTACTTTACTTCATTGCATATCTTTCTCTCTACCTATTTGGTTGTCTATGGAGGTGGGAACGCCAAAATGGGGTTTTGACTAAGGCAAACCCCTATATAGGCCCAACATTCTCTCTCTCTCTCTCTCTCTCTCTCTTGTGTGCAGGTATTGAAGATATTCACGACTTCATAAGTGTTTTCTTTCCCTTTTCTCTCCTTGTCTTTATCTTTTTATTTCAGTCTATTTCCTTTATCACATTCTATCACTTCCCAAAAGTTCTCAGCAATCAGAGTAGAAGTAATCACTTTGCTCTTTTATGAGATAAAATCGCTCTCTGATCCGTACGAGACTCCAGCACACCTCAAGGACGCCGACGCGTCGCACCGTCGTTTGAATCCTAGGCTAACGTCCTTTGGCCGAGAGCTTGACAGTTTGTCCAGAGGATCTCTTTGACCTACTCTTTCTAGTTCTAGAACCTTCACCGCTATCCTTTAAGGTGGTTTAGGGTAGTTCGCCCCATTAGGGTCTCTCATTGAAGAGAAGTCATGAGCAACAAATCCCCCTTCTCCCACATTTTGGTGAACCCGACGTGAAGAACAATGTTCTTTGAAAACTAGTAATTTATTTACCCCTACTTGGTGGGGTCATAACTTTTGACTCGGTGCTCAGAATTCAGAACCATTTGCACCATTGGAAAGGTCTTCTAGAGAACTAGTTTAGTCCCTAAAATACTAGTGCCTTCAATAATCAAATTTTAGGGATCAACGCAAGTTCTAAACCCTAATTCTTTTTTGAAGACCTCTAAAAATGCAAAATACTAGAACATAGAAAATACCGAAAAATCATAATGAATTTAATATCTTCTTTTATTAGTTCTGCATCTAATTTTATTCAAAATTTTAATGATATTCCATTTCATGTATGTGATAGTGACTTGGCTTTGCACATGTCAATTTGTATCTTTGATCCTTCTCATGAGAGTCCTCTTCCGTTGGAGGATATCTTGTTGCAAGAAGATGAAATCATTGATATCTTTCTTAATGTCACTCTACCTTCTATTCATTCTAATGCACTCTCCCCTAGAGATGATGCATTTGTGAATGATGAACCTTCTATTCATTCTGATGCACTCTCTTCTAGAGCTGATGCATTCATGGATGACAAATCTTCTACTCATTCCAATGCACTCTCTTCTAGAGATGTGGTATGTGTGAATGATGAATTCCTTATCTACTCTAATGCACTCTCTCGTAGAGATGATGCATTAGGGCATGATGAATCTCCTTCCACATTTGATCTTGCTTGGATTGATGTTGAGAACATGTCTTTGAATAATCACTCTACTAGTCGTGATGATTTTGTAAATGTAATCTATGTCTCTGTCGCCCCTCAAAGGCCTAAGAGACCGATCATTTACGTGACTCCAACTAGTCCTTCTTCTGAAAGGGTTTGTTCTATTGATGGTGTTCCATTTGATAGTGATTCCCTTGATCTTTCTAAGGCTCCCTCTTATAGAGAGGTAGCCCGTACCTATGATACTAGAATGAATAAACAACTAATCCTTCCTCAAGCACCTAAACCTAAGACTAAAGCAACTAGTGGTTACGATCTCGTCGAGCAACCTCAAGTTACTCCAGATAAGATATCACTATGGGACTTGCTGCAGTATGCTCTGGTTTACCAAGTTATGCTTCAAGAAGCCTTGGAAAATATCCTCTTGCCTTCTTCTGTTAGGCCGATAGATGTTGATGCATTGATGGTTTATATCCATGCGGATTCGTCGAATATTACGTTCTATCTGCAGGAGCTCCCGCCTCCGGAGGTACAGAAGCAAGCTAACCCTTTAATGATTATAGTTAATATTAATAAGATTGGCATTAGACGTACTCTCTTTGATGCCGGTTCAACGCTTAACATATGCAACATTGATCTATTTCCCAAGATTAATGTTGATCCATCTTCTATTAATGCTTCTTCTATTGATATTTGTGGGTTTGATGTCGGTCGACAAGCCCTAGGCACAATAGTCTTTCCTTTGAGGTTGCGACCCGTTACTGTACCTACCCTTGTATATGTTATGTCAGAGAAGTTACCCTATAACCTTCTTCTTGGTAGACCGTGGATTCATGCTATGGGTGCAGTCCCGTCTACCTTGCATAAATCAATCAAGTTCATTTGCAATAATAGAGTAATCACAGTTAAGGCTGACCCTAATACTAAGCACTTATTTGAGATGACAGTTGTTGGTCAAGCTTCAGTTGTGCCTACTCTTATTCCTTCAGTATCTTCTAATGCGTCGATGTTTACTCCAATAGTACCTACTACAAAGGGTACTCTTGAGGTAGATGTCCCTGAAGAAGATCCTTATGAAGCAAGAAATACTAAGTCTATTATTTCTACCTCTTCTCAAAGGAATGCATTTCTTGGTGATGATTGGGGTCCTCTAGACTTTACAGATTCCTTCATTCAGGAATATAAAGTCAACCCAATCCGCTTAGACTCTCTGACAACATCATTCACACTCGCCATCAAGGATGATTGTCCTTTTGTATCGCAAGATAATGTGAATGTGAATTGTAAAGTTCTTAGCATTGATCCTCCTTCTGAAGAAGATGATTATGCTTCTGCTAAGGATGATAATGCTGACAGTCCTATCAAGAAGGGTGATGATGATCTCGTAGAAGAGTATGTTCCCCCTTGCTGGAATAATGCTCTCTATGAAGATCCTCCTTCTTCTCAAGATTTACAAACACGTTATGGCCTCGGATTTAGGCTCGCCTCTAAGTATGGATATGAGCGTAAAGGTTGTGGGTGTAATGAACAAGGCATCCAGGTCCCTATATAATTCATGCCTCATAAGCGTAATTTGGGGCTTGGTTTCTCGAATAAACCATTTGAGCAGAGACTATGGTTGAATGCTGACATGAAGTCCACTCAACCTCGTTCTCATGGATTGGTCCATCCTCCTTTGTCTTCTATCTTCATGTCTTCTTCTTCTTGTGACAATTAAAACTTTTCTCCACAAGAAAAAGGGTTGCTTCTCACTCCTCATCCTTTATCTAAGCAAGAGTGTATTTTGTTATGGCTTCTAAAAGCTTGCTTAATTACTCTTCCTCCTACACGCAAGAAGTCTCATAAGAATTATTTTTTCACATACCATCGAGTGTCTGGCCATTCCACTAGTGAATATAAGGCCTTGAAGGACAAAATAAAACAACTTCATGATTCAGGTGCTTGCTGATGCACCTACCTCTTTTTCAAACGATAAGTGATATCGAGGTTTGCCTCTATCCTGTTCTAAGTATCTTGCGTGGTTCTCCTTCCCTGTATGTTGGGGGTAGTGATAACTTATTCTCGAGATGTGTGTCCTTCTTAAGGACCCCCTCTCTTCTCTATATCTTTCAACTGAAGTGTCCCTTGAGCAAACCCTCTTCCTTTTGAAGGGTTCCCGAGGGACCTCTTTGAAATATTTTCTCTCGAATGAATTCCTTGGCGTATAGCTCAGGGGCAGCCCAACTAGACCTGATTCACATCTTTGCATCTAGCTCGACTAGACCTTTTTCAAATCCTTGTGTCTAGCTCGGGGGCAACTCGTCTAGACCTACCTTTGCATCTAGCTTGGGGGCAGCCCGACTAGACTTTACTTTTCAAATAGTGCGTCCCTTGAGTGGACCCCTCTTCCTTTTGAAGGGTTCCCGAGTGAGCCCTTTGAAATTCTTCCAGCTTAATGATGGTTTGCATGGCTATCTGCTCTGTGATATAGGCTCTACTCCGAAGTGGGTTTTTTTTTATCACTCCTACATCGATGATACAGACTCTACTCTGAAGCGGGTTTTGTTTTTATCACTCCTACATCGGTGATATGCATTCTACTTCGAAGTGGGTTTTATTTTTATCACTTTTACTCTGTGATACAGGCTCTACTTTGAAGCAGATTTTTCTTTTATCACTCCTACCCTGTGATACGAGCTTTACTCCGAAGTGGGTTTTTCTTTTATCACTCCTACTCGGTGATACAGATTTTTCTCCTTGAGCGGGGATTGCTTTTATCACTCTTACTCGGTGGTACGAGTTTTCCTCCTTGAGCAGGGATTTCTTTTATCACTCTTACTCGGTGGTACGATTTTTCCTCCTTGAGCGGGGATTTCTTTTATCACTCTTACTCAATGATACAGGTTTTCCTCCTTGAGCGGGGATTGCTTTTATCACTCTTTCATCCTTAAACTCTTGTATATACCAGATCAAAGATCTGCATCTTCTTCATCCTAAGTATATGCCCTTTCTTTCTTCATCCCATAATTCTTCAATGTATTATTTTGGGGACGATGCATAGTGCTGCGACAACCTTTTACATCGAGGTCTCTTTTACTTTGCTAACTCAAATCCTTTAAATGTTCTAACATTGTCATCTTTTGCAGGTCTGTCTTACTCTACTAATTCTTACTAATCTACTTTACCGGATAACTCATCAGTACTCGTGCTCACTAAAGTGGGGGAAAAATGTATTAACGTAAATTTGCACCCCTAGTGAAAATCCCCTTTTTTCCCTTTAACACCTTAGGAAACCGAAAGCGGAGGCTTAATTCCACACAAGCCCACTGCCTTCATTCCACTTGGTGCCCACTTTGTGTGTTGATGGAGGCGTTACTGTCGGAGATGCCCACGCAGTGCGGAGACATCTGCGTGGTGTGCAGATGTCCTTGACAGATTCCTGTGTCTGGAGCCTATAGAGGCATTACAATTCCCATTGGGAGTCGACTTGTAATGCCCTTTTCGATCGACCGACCCTCGCATGGCTGTTTCTTTCCTCTCTACTTCATATTCACTCACCTTCATTCATTTCAAGGTTGGCTGGATCTCTTCACATCCTCTACAATCTCGTCACAAGATCCAAGTAGCTTCTTCACAAACACTTTACACTTCACAGCAGCAACATCAACACTCCATCACTTCAATAGAGAAAGTGTGGAACAAACACCATTGCAATAGAGGCTTGAGTTCCTCTCATTTTTCTCCTCCACAAGCCTTGAGTGCTTTAGACGGAGGTGGTAAGCTTTCACTCCTCTCCTCGATTACTTGGCTGAGTAGCATAACACTATTTTGTAGTGCTTTTGTGTACTTTACTTCATTTCATATCTTTCTCTCTATCTATCTATCTAGTTGTCTATGGAGATGGGAACACCAAAATGGGGGTTTGACTGAGGCAAACCCCTATACAACCCCAACATTTTCTCTCTCTCTCTCTCTCTCTCTCTCTCTCTCTCTCTCTCTCTCTCTCTCTCTCTCTCTCTCTCTCTCTCGTGTCTAGGTATTGATGATATTCATGCATTGGAGGCTTCATCATTCGCACGTTCGTAAGCGTTTCCTTTCCCTTTTCTCTCCTTGCCTTTATCTTTTCTATTTCAATCTATTTCCTTTATCACATTCTATCACTTCCCAGAAGTTCTCAGCAATTGGAGTAGAAGTATTCACTTTGTTGTTTTTTGAGATAAAATTGCTCTCTGATTTGTACAAGACTCCAACACGCCACGCTGTCGTCTGCATTCTACGCTGACCTCCTTTGGCCGAGAGCTTGACATTTTGTCTAGAGGATCTCTGTGACCTGCTCTTTCTGGTTCTAGAACCTTCTTCGTTGTCCTTTGAGGTGGTTTAGGGCAGTTCACCCCATGAGGGTCTCTCATTGAAGAGAACTCGTGAGCAACGAATGCCCCTTCTCTCACAATATGAAATGTTAACTTGGACTTATTCATTTGAATATCAAGTGAAATATTTAAACAAACTTATTTGTCAATGATTGTAGATAAATATATATATATATATATTTGAATATATATACATATATATATATAATAGCATTAAAAACTATTTAATTATTGATATATATGTACATATAAAAACATATATATTTATATGTATTATGATATGGTTGATCTATGATAAAGGTTGGTTTAAATTCTATCATCCATGGTTGATTTAATATAAATGCATCACTATTTTAAGTAGCGCATTTGCAAAGCAATAAAACACATTATCCAAAAGGGTAATATGTGATGGAAACATTAAACATTGAATCTATTTCTTAAAGTGTTTAAAGCGCATGAGTAAAAGATATGAACCATAGTTAATAGATGTGCTTGGTCAAAACACTATTACTATGGGAGTTGATTCATCCATAATATATCGATTAACCAGTCTATGACCAAGTCGACTATAATATGCATTGCCAAATGAATATTGATTGATTCCTTTGGTAAACCGTGGGCTAGAGAATAGATAGGGTGCTAAAACTTAGCGCCATATTATGAATTATTTATTCCTATAGAAGTCTTTCTTGCCTAGAAATCGATTCACTATTTTAATCATGTGCATGATTAAATTAATCAAGTATAGTTGGCATGAAAGAAGGTCAATCTATTGTTTACTAAGCTAAATGTAAACTTAGAAGGCTACCACCTTTTTTTGTATGTGTTGAGTCAACTTGCATGGCTAAAGTGGTGTTGTATGGCTTACCACTTCTATAGACATCGATGCCTCATTATTTAGTATAAATAGATGAGCCTACTCTCTCATTTGGACTCTCATTTGGAAGTTACATTCTGCTACTTTTATTCTGGATCTATATTTTTCTGAGTTAGAGTTATTTTGTGAGAACATAAAGAAGGAGGTTATTGTGAGATATTGCATTGAGTGAATACAATAATTGGAGGTGAAGCCTAGCAAGCTGACATTGGAAGGCTAAGAACAAGATTAGTCTATTGGATTAAGTGATAAACATGCATGAGAATCTATGCACTCTTATTTTTCTTTTGTTGTGAAAGAATGAATGTCTTGATTGATTTGTTTGCATGAGAAATCTTGCATTAGTGAATCATACTATTTTCTTATGGAAAGGAAAAGAATCTATTTGTGATTTCCTTATGAATGTTTTATATACTCCATAGTAAGGAGTGATTGTTTATCAATAGTATTATATACTAGATTTGGTGAAAGCATGAATAGCTTAAGGGAGTGATTAATACTCTTGTATATCCTATTTGAGAACTTAGATGTTTCTATGCATAGGTAGTAACCCTACATGTATAATGTGAAATGTATCAATATCACGAATTGACTTGACACTATTACCTTATGATGCTAGGAAACCTTAGGAATGATAAGGTTTAGCAAGACATCAAAACTGATAGTATGAACCATGATAGGATGAGATGTCATATTACTATTCTATATTTGAATGATCATTTGAATGAACCCTAGGTCTAGAATAACCTGATTGGGTCAAGAATTTTATTTGATTAATGAATAAAATATTAGGTGAATACTTACATACTAAGTTGGAATATATACTTAACTATTCATTGGAACCTATAGGTTGAGAATAACCTACTTGGTAGGATTGTTTATCTGGTCTTTATTTGGAACACATATGTTTAGATTAACCTACATGATTAGACTAGACATTGGTTGTTGTCTTTATCCTAGGATTAGGAATTACCAAGGTTGAACTACCTATGTGATTAAGTTAATCACTTCAGTTTATGAATGACTATTTGATTGGAGCCATAGGTGGGAATACCTATTAAGTTAGAGTTGTTACGTAATTGGTTGTTTTATACTCTTGATATAAGTCATATTGTTGACAAGATTCTACTCTTTGAATAACTCTTTTTACTAAGGAGATTACACTCTCGAATGGAAACATTTATTGATATGAATATTCTTTGATTGAGGTCATTCATTGATGAGAATCACTTATTAACTTTACATATTACTGAATGAATTCAATTATTTATGAATATTTACTTTATAATATGATGAGGCTTATGTAGCTAAACTTTATACTATAAAGTTATTCCTAGGACTAGGTTGTCCATTAAAGGGAATAGATTGTTAAGTTGTTTATGCTAGATAACTTGTAGACTAGAAAATTTCATATGTTATACCTAGGGTTAGAATATCCATTGAAGGGGGTAACTTATGCATTATTGGTAGAGATACTATTGTGTTTTGAGAAAGGGGGGAAGGTAATTTTTGAGGTTAATGATTACCTATGGAAGGAAATTACCTAGAAATAGTATATGAATGGTTATAATCCAAATCAAGATATGGTAGTGTATGTGGATAGGATGACTGTCACTCAAAGTATTGGGTGATAATACTTTGGCCAAAGTAGTCTAATTTTCCACTGGCTACATTGTCAGTTCACTATGCCCCTTTTATGCATTCTACTACATGATTTTCATACTCGTAGGGGTAGCTACCACATGATTAGGTTCTAATTTATAGGACACAACACAAAGCTTAGATAGGCTATTGTTATGGGGTTTTACCAACCAATCACTTCATTGAAGGGTAGGGCCATCTATTAAATGATAGATGTGTGGGGGACTGCATTTGAGTTTGTGGTTGGTGGAAAAGCGCTTGAGTGATGATTCTCCTCATTAGTTGGCAGCCGAGGTTTGTGAATGTTTGCACCAGTATTGGGGACAACTAGAGTGTATGCACCAGGGAGAAGGGACATCTAGAATGTATGCACCAATACGACGCCATCAAGACTAGTTTGTATATCTATCACCAAATGAATCTCAGAGGAGTTATGCATTTATAATGTACCCATTTATAGGGAAGAATGTAATCGTGAATGATAAAATTGAGTTTATTCAATAATATGGAATCTATGTTATGAAAATATTTGTTAATTTAAAATGACATGCTATGGAATTTTTGAATAGTGTATATTTCAAATCTGCATGAAATTTACATTATGGAAAAGAAAAAAAAATATTGCTATGTTATGGCATCATGGATAATTCACTTGAGGTGAAAACCTTGAAATTTTATTGAGTAGAACACTGGGGTAGTTACACTCAATCAGATATGTCCTCATGGACTACAATGATTGCAAGATATGTAAAAAATGGAAAAATGTATGGAAAATTTGGTAGCATAGACAAGGGAATGAGCTGTTTGAAAAAAGGCCTCAACAAAATGTGGTCTCATGGTGATTTTTTCCATGCATCCATAGTTTGGTCAAAAACACATGTTTTAGGCTTTTATCCATAGTAGCAAGGGGACCTTGGAATGGGGTGTGACATCTATCAAAACATAAAAGGGGGGATTTTCATGAGTGTTATGATTGCAATTTCCTTAGTAGACACATGTGAAATGTGGATGCATAGAAAAGGCACATGAGCTATTTGAAAAAATGCCTAAATGAGATATGTCCTCATGGACTACAATGATTGTAGGATATGCAAAAAATGGAAAATGTACGGAAAATTTGGTAGCATAGACAAGGGAATGAGCAGTTGGTTGCAAGTGAAGCCTTGTGATGGGAAGGGGATGTGTGAGTCTCTAAAAGAACTTGTACAAGATTGCAATAGTGAGTGAGATGTCTTCCAGGAAGAGGACAAGATAGGTCATGAAGATACTAGTAAGAATATTGTTTGTAGAATAATGAGAAAGAGGATTTTTATATTTTTTTTATGAAGAAGTGTTGAAACTCTAGGCAAGATCGGATTCCCTTGAGGGTGGGAAAAATAGGAAAGGTGAAATAGATGATAGCAAGTATGAGAAAGAGTTATGTGCAGATGGTGTGATAAAAGATGATAAGTGTGAATTTAAATGAAACACATAGATGATAGAGTGATATCTTGAGGAAGGAGATAAATATTGGAGTGAGTGCGAGGAAGTGGATATCTCTCATGAGGTAGAGAGAACTAAGAAGAAGAATGTTCTCTTGAAAGAGGACAGTGAAAAGAAGAGTAGATGAAAAGAGTGTTGCAACCCTTTGGTAGGGGTTGAATATGAGGAATAACATGTGGGGGAATCCCACACAAAGGGAGAATATAATAAGGCACAAGTTGCAATGATAAAGTGTGAATGGAGTGAGTTATGTGAAGCGGATGAAAAAAATTTGAAATATGAAACTATGAACATGAATGGCCACAAATTTAATGAGAAGGTTGAAGAGGATAAGGATTAAACCTAGTCAAGAGAAGAGATGAGGAGAATCCAATTTTTTTTGGATATTGAAACAAAAAATTTGATTGAAAAGAAGAAACTCATTACACAAAGATAAAATGATAAGGGAGAAGAGTCTTTGGAGGCACATAATTTTTATAACCCCTTTAATAATGTTTTATTTGCAGGCAAGAAAATGAGTGCAACAAGATTTCAAGAATGTGATGTTAAAGAAGAAATCCTCGTGCAAGATGAGAAAGAAGAAAAGATGAAAGAGTGTGTAGCTAAAGAATGTGTCTTTTTGAAGGCATGACAAAGAGAAGTGTAGAAGTTGCAACTGTGATAAAAGAAAAGAGGAGTGCAAAAATAATTTATCCCTTGGAGGACATGTTGATGAATGTGGAAGGTGTTGAAGAAAGAGGATCAGAAGTAAGACTTGAAGAGATCCTTGTGCAAAAGGATGATGAATAGGAGAGTGAGATGGAAAGAGCATGCCTTGTTGGAGGTATGGAAAAAGAGAGAAACACAAAAGTTGTAGCAGTGTATGAGGAGTGAGGTGAAGTTATAAGCCTTGAAGAAAAGAGACAAGTTGCAGTAGAGGTGAGTCCTTTGAAGGACATGAAGATGATGGCGGTGATGAACAATGAAGAAAAAATGTTGCAGCTAAAGATGGAAGAGAAAATATTGCAGCAGCAAAGGTAAAGTTTAATTTTTGTGATTGTGAAGTATGTGCTGGTTGGAATCAATTTACATTTAAAAATGTGGACAAGAAAAGCACAATGATGTTAGGGGTTGATGTGTATCCTGATAAAATCTATCATGTTGATGTGGTAAGAAGAGAGGTTGAAGAGGAAGATGTAGGTGTAGAAATGGAGATGATGAAAATATTTAATTTCCATAAATTGGGCATCTTTGTAGGCACAAGTGTATTGAATGAACATTGGAAAAGTTATTCTTGGTGGAGGAGGATGGATTGTATTGGGTTAATTCCCACAAAGGAGGGAGGTGAGAATGGAATTTGGTGGAGGTGGTCGGGCTATGGTGGGAAGGATCCCACAAGCAAAGAGAAGGAAGGAAGAATTAGGTGGAGGTGGATGTGGATGTTTTGTGGTGGGTTGAACCCCACAACAAAAAGAATGAGAGGAAGATGTAATTGGAGAGAGAATTCAACTCATAGCAAAACAAGTTCCACATAGGAAGGTGATGGTGAGGATCAGATTTGGTGGAGGAATATGGTAAACATTCTGACAAGGTGTTGGAAGAAAAGATGGAAGAAACATAGTAGGTACTAGTTTCATCTTGAGATCATGATGCAAGTTGCTTGCAACTTGAAAGGGTAGTTCTACTACTTAGCTCCATTTTTGTGAGCTATGCTCACAAACTTCTTACTCGGTGTGTCTAATGCAAGAGCATATGTGTCCATAGGCAATCCGCATCAACGCAAAAACATATTTTATCTCATTTTTGGTTAAATAACTAATTATTTTATTTGGTGTAGGGTGAAATTTTGGTGTTTGCAAGCATGACCAAATTTTAATGACATTATTTGAAAAAATATCAAGTGAATTGTTAGGTGAAGTGAAGGAATTTCAATTTTTATTAGCTCTCGTGTATTATTCAATTTTAGGTGTCGAGTGGTTGAATTATCTATTTTTTGTATATTGTAAGTCTTCTTATTCAAAAAAATTTAGGCAAAGAGGCATTTGATTTAAAAGAGGAGAACACAATCAAATTGGTAACTTGAAAAGAAATAAAATTCTACGAGAAATTATCTTGACATTCAGAGGAAAATGGAAGACATTAGAGAGGGGAGGCTTAGAGGTTGTTAGGGGGAGTAAAATCAAAATTGAGACCAATTTCAAAATTCACTTCTGGTTGGTAGTGGCAGGGGCATGTGAATGTGAAAAATCAAAATTAATTTTGTTGTTGTAATTGCTTGGAAGGGGGGGCGTTGAAATAACAATCAACATGATATTTTATATTTATTGTTGAAAGTGTATTGGGAGGGGGTGTTGGAAAGCTCTAGGAAGGGCAAATGCTAAGGAAGGCATCAAAATGCCATGTAAGAATTAAAATTAGATCAAAAGCAAGTTGATTGGTAAAAGGGGCATGTGTTTTTATGAGCGTAGATTGGGGTGCTTCAAACTAGTTTCAAATTTGTCTCTCTCATCCCATGAATGTTGGGAATTGGAATTAGAGGAAAGATAATCCAAATTTCAGTGTATAGGGGTGTTGGGATTCCAATGTAGTTGGAAGTACAAACAAATGATTTAAAATTATAGTATATTCTTCTTGTAACCAAAAGTCATAAATTAATAAAATTATAATTGAATTTGTTTTGGTAGGTTACATTGCTTGGTGAATGAATATTATGTGAGTTTGAATTCAAAGTTTTTTTACTGCAAGATTGGGTAGCCTGATAAGGTAACCCAATTTTGTACTGCATCAATGAAATACTTAAAAAATTATGTTATTTCAAAAACATACACTAGAAAATATGACTATATGGACTAGAAATAGGTTTATAAAGTTTAGGTGTAAAATTGAAACTACACTAGTGCAAGGGTGTCTAGTGATCGAGTATATTATGACTGCTAGAGGTTACTAACTATGGTAGTTATGACTAGTATTTTAGGGACTATGATAGTGATAGCTAGTGGTTAGGAGATTATGATAGTCACAAATAGTAGTCAGGGGATTATGACAAAGAATTGGCATATTATATGACCAGTGATAATTACTGCTACATATAATAGTTATAGTTGGTAGGCCTCTAGCATAATAGACCCCACACCCCATTAATGGCCCATGGTTGAACAATAGCATCAATGCTAGTAGGAATTTCATGTTAGGTATAGAAGACTCTAGGGAAATTTATGACCATAAGGTTTATCACACATTGAATAATGAGGGAACTTTTAAGACACCTAGAGGAAACTTAGTGATTGTTGGGTTTTTCCTTAGCACATGACTGCTGAAAATTAGGTGTGTGGATTCCACTAGTGGATTGGGTACACCATCGATGCAATGAGGTATCTTGACCTTTTATGGAGACACCACACAATGTAAAACTATATATTATATATTTTAGAAACCTTTAACTTTGTAAAATTCCTTAGACCACAAACAAGGAAATGGTGGTATGGTATGTAGCATTTACAAACTATATAGAACTACAATTTTGAGTTGTGAGCCAAGGAGAAAAAATTCTAGCCCCTCTAGAAAAAGTGTCAAAATATGTCCATGTTTATAGTCAAACTTAGGATTTTCTATGTTATTGAGTCAGATGGTGCAATGGATTTAGGCAAGTATGCCCCCAAATTTAAACCAACTACAAATTTCCATCAAATAAATAAATGCAAACCCTAGCATAAGCAATAGATGTATAAAAACTATTTGAAGTGAAACAAAGGCCTATCCTAACTTTCTCAAAACTCCCCAACATAATCGTGCAACCTAAAAAACTACACTATGTGCTAAAAATAACTTATACTTAAAACTCAAAAACCAAGATTTATATATTTGTTTTTTCCACACCATTTTGATTCTTTAGATTATCTAATGATTCAAGATAAAAGTGTACTTGGCTCTTGAGAAAAAATACATCTAAATCTCTTAACTAAACTAAAAAATTTAGTGACCTTCCTAGACACTGACCCACTTTAATACCATGTTAGGATATTTTAAGAGAATTAAGAATCCAAATCTAGTAGAATAGCCATTCAAATTCTTATTTGATAAAGACTAAAGAATCTAACTAGTAGAATAATGATAGCTTTATGAAATGAGAGAAATAAGACTTCAAAATTAAATATATAGCTTAACACAAAATGTATTAACCAAAAGCTCAAAATAGCATCAATGAATATAAGATTGAAGAATAGATACATATATTAAAAAAAGAAATAAAACTAACTAAAAAAAAATAACTCCAAATATTTAAAAATAAACAAAAAATTACACTCATGAAAGATGTCATCTACCTTTATAATGACACATTCACTATAACTAAATAAATGTTTCATAAAAAAGGGGTGATTACCAACAAATAGTGGTGGATACCATCTTAGCTTTGAAAACGCTTAGCAAAAGCTATCACTATGTCCATGTGGGGCAAGCATGAGTGTGAAGTATGAGGAACAGGTTAGACAGCTGATGCAAACCACTACTATGCTGTTGTAAATAACCAATCTCACTATCCACATGTTGGACAGCTGCTGCAATTCACACTTCTCAGAGTTGGCAGAGGTTTTAAAGATCAGAGGTTATATTACATGGTTTATTTGTGTGACTACTCCATACTTTCTTTTGGAGCCAGTTATCTGGCTGTAGCTTTTAGCAGTTATATGGGTGGTCACTGATTTATGATCTGTTTGGGTTATTCTATGTCAATTTTGGTTATGATCTTTTTCAATTATGAGCTGTTTCTTTATGTAATTCTGTTTGATTCTTTTAATAAAAAGAGAAGAGTATGAGTATTATATGGGTGGTCACTGATTTATATTCTGTTTGGTTATTTTATGTAAATTCCGATTGTGATCTTTTTCAACTATGAGCTGTTTCTTTATGTAATTCTGTTTGATTCTTTCAATTAAATAAAGTATGAGCAACTTTTTTAATCTAAATAGACCACTTTATTGGATTGACCTAAATCTATATAAATTAGAGAGAAAACTGAAGATAGTTTTTGGAAAAAAAAGGTTTCACAAACTACTTCCAATCCTTCCATTATGATTGATTTGACTGAATGATATTTTATTGTTACGTGTAGAAAGGCACAACCTCTAGGATTTATTGAAAGGATTCCATTTCTTAATTGCTCAAGACAAACTTAGTCTTCTCATTAAACCAAGAAAGCCAAAAAGATCTTGAATAGTCTAAAAGCGTTGTCTAAAAGATCAACTGACAGAAATTATAGAATTTTATGTTTTATGATTTATTCTAGGTATTGTGGTGAGACAGTCAAGGCCACCAAAACCAGGAATTCAAAGCCCACATATTTTGCTACGTAAATATATTTAAAAATACAACTCTCTGATATCATTTACTCATGGCGTTTCCCATGAATCTTGTGGAATAACTCCCAAAGATAAAATGAAAGCTTGGATCCCTTTTCCTTCTTTCATCTAACTTCCAAACCATTTTGTCCTTTTGTACAAGACTATGGCTCTAATGTCTTACTGTCAAATTTCTGTGCCACCCTTTTTGTCTTTCTCTCTGTCTGTCTTTCTATCTTTTTCATTTCGTATTAGGTTGTCTCTAAGTATGCTGTCATAAGCAACTGCATTTCATTTGTATTTATATGGTTTAATTTAAACTTTTTTTCAAATACAGATAAAATTATTGATATTAATTTTATTTAGAAAACATTAGTTATAGGATTGTTTGATCAATTGGTTTCAATTTTATTTATAATAAAAGTAATAATAATAAAAATTTGTTTGTGGAGTTATTTGAATGTTTTTTTATATTTATAAAAAAATATTGATTTTTTTATTTTATTCATAATTAAAAAATATAATAAACAGTGTTAGATTTTTATTTTTATTTTTTCTCGGTAAAAGGCACAAGGGCTTATATATATTATATTATATTTATATAAAGATGTACATACATATTAACAAAATAGGCAGAAGAATTGTAATAATTCAGATGTTTCAATTTTCTTTGCCTAATGCCAAGCCATCGACAAGCCTCAAAAAATACAGACTGAATAAAGAAAGATATAACCTAGACATTCCAGCATATAAATTCGAGCTTTTACATAGTTCAACTATAACCAAGGAAGGAACAGGTGGAATGCAATACAAATAAAACATTGTGCTCAAAACTGTCAAAATTTGGGACAACCGAACAACTACTCCTCCATGCAATCTTCCTCCTGAACTGAGTTCTCGTCTTGACCTGCCAGTGCCTCTTGCGAGCACCTATCTTGTGCAAAGAAATCAACACCAAGCTGGGGTTCCTTTCCATTGTTTTCATCGTGCAAAAGTCGTGCCCTTGCCACATAACAGAATGATGAGCTAGCAACATTACCCTCTGCAAATTGAAACCCCATTGGAGACCCAGCCACATTTCCTTCTGCTAATTGAATCCCAATTGAAGTTCCAGCAACAACAACATTCTTATCTGGCAGTGGCTCGACCTCTTCTTTCCCTGGGACCGATAGTGGAGCACCTTCCTCTGAGCCAATAGAGCCTAAGTTCCTTGGTGGGTGGGGATTATGTTCACGACGAAAAGAATGGCGTAATATTTCTCCTTAATATCAAAGCTCATTGTAGCACACATCTTTTTCGAATTCCTTCTTAATGCTTTGAGAAGGATGTTGTCATTTGTGTACTGCAGAGCCAACCTTTAGGCTTCAAAAAATTCTACAAAACCCAACCTATTTTTGACATATTCTCTTGAAAATAGATCACCTAGATATGCATCCCCAGCAAAGACAAGATACCCCTGAACAACTTGTAATAATGCATGAACATCTAGCATTTCTAGCCTAACAAACTTATTAACAATCAATTCCAACTCTACCAGTGATTGGAGAAGATCCAGAGTATTAGACAGAAACACAAAGAGAACCTGAGAACACAATATTAAGCGTCGAGCTCTGGGACTCGTCAACTCAAAACCAAGCACTGAGCATACCGATTCCTCAACCCTCGGGCACTCAACATGAAAAATCACCGCCAAATTCTCATGTGTGATATTTTCTTCAAATGACCGCTCCCTGGGCAACTCACTCTGAGATTCCATGGCCGGGACAACATTCTGCCAGAATTGAAGACACTAACCTTGCAGAGCGTCACACACCACAAGATTTTAATGGAAATGAATGAATTATCACCTTGTTCACCTCCTTTTAAAGCCATTATGTATCGACATAGTGTAATCATGGTGTGTGAAAAGCAAGAGATTGTCGAACAACCTTGAAGCATGTTGGCTCGTGCAAAACAACCTCCTACATAGAGCGAATTTATGGCCCAAACAACAAAAATAATTTTTATGTACCTGTAAAACTACAATATGTCAAGAAAACCCAGGATTGATGACCAAGTGTCCATGATGATGCCATGCGTAGCAAGCCCATGTCTCGCCCTCCATGTGATTAATTAAACCAACTTGGGAATTATAAATGCTAAACATCATTATGCATTACGCCTAGCCACCAACTTGAAAATCGTGGAGATACGACCCACTTGATAAGACATCTCTTGCGTCCTAATTTGCAAAGCCCACCGTATCTTATAGTTGATTTTTATATTACAAAACAAGAATATAATATATAATTCACATTAAAGTGGGTGGAATGGAATCACATCTTGAGAATTCAATGTCAAGACATAAGGACAATAAAATATTATTCAAACCATAAAGTAGTCATGGCTAAATTAATGGGAGGAGGAAATGGATCACAATCTGAGGGATGAACTAAAATAACTGAGAGGCCTTGGATGTTTAAAATGGGTTTTCATCTTGTGAAGGTGTCATGTTGATCTTTGTTTTTTGTTTGTTGAAAAATAATGTGCATAGGCAAAATTGCAAGATCCAAGCAAGAAAATTTTCCACTATTTGACAAGCCAAACTAGCCTCATTTAGAGGCAAACGACCGTCCATGTGGTGGAGGAGTCCATTAATAATGTCAAGGCTATAAGAGCCCTATAAACCATGGTGACCTCGCCTAGACCTATGAATATGAGCTTGTCGAGACACGTGTGGTAAAGAGGCATGCTCTCATGGTGGAGAAGAATCTCTATTAGTTGGGTCAAGAGCTACACAAGCAATTGTATAGGGAGAATTCTAGCCTAATGCCCAATTAATGCCTACAAAAGAGTAACTTGTAGGGCCACCTTATTTTCTTGGATCTAAATCTATAACATAACATTGGAGAAAATAGTAGCATTAGCATATATTTAAAAGTGCTTATCCATAGATGAACTAGCAAAGATAGAAACATTTCTATCTTTCCAAATTGAAACTAGTATCTTCAATCTAAAAGCTTGCAATATCTAGGTTTATTCAGTTGGATTTTGGGGAAAATTATCAAAGAGTATCATATACCATGAGAAAGGCTCAAATAAAAATGTCTTATAGAAGTCATTAATTCAACGCCAAGCAACCTAGGATTGAGAGCAAAACTAGAAGAGATGCTTGATGGATTCCAAATGACAACAAAAAGGAAATATTGATGTGAACAAGGTGTTTTACCTATCTAGTTCATTTAGTAGGTCCTATTCACACATGTTTACATGTTAAGTTTACTTAGGGGTCTATGAATATTTCGATAAGTCTTAGTTGTTATGTGATCTTATCTAATCTTGTCATTTACTTTTTGTGTCTCATGTCGTAGGATCAAGACACTTTTCATGATCTTTTCTAATCCTAACTCTCACCTTTCCTATTTAAGCAAGGCCTTATGTACATTGTAAAATATATAGGTTTGTACTATCATTGATCCATCATTGTACAAATTACATCCATAATAAAGCAAGCTATTCTCTTGTCATACTCTCTTATGGAAGGCTATATTTGGTTTTGTAGGTGATCTTGGGGTATGTGAGCTCACTATCAGCTCCTATAGGACAATGTGGGACAACACAACCAAATGAGCTAGTTGGAATCCCATAAGGAGACCTTGGTAAAGAAGACACCAAGAAAAATGAGCCAATCTAGGCTCAACCAAAGAAACTCAAACTATTTGAAATTTACAATTCCAAAGAGGGAAAAGACTATAGATTCCACCCTGAATTTAATATATTAACCATAGGTAGGTGAAGAAAGAGCCAAGAGTAACCTTTAAAAGTTTTTTAATTCAAAAAAGGACTATCTATGAACCACATCCAATCCATCCACCATGTCTTAGTGTAGTGAATTCCCAACTTGTTGACCATCTCAAGTGGAACCAAAGCTAAAACAATCTAGTATGATACCATATCTTGATTTATAAGCTATAATTTGGCTTTGAAATATGGCCAATAGAGATAGTACCCTATATTTCTAGAAAAAAGGTTATAAATATTATAAACCTCATTTTTGTAGAATTATAACTCTTAGATCCAAGGGAATTTGGCCAAGGGTTGATCCTAGCAAATGATCATAAGAGACCACCATAAAGACTGTTGGTTGATGAAAGTTCCAAACCTAAATTTGTTCTCATTCTAGAAGAGATAAGGTTTGAGGGCCTCCAAAGCATCAAATGCTCTTGGAAATAAAAATCCTTTGGATACACATTGGTTCCTTCATGATAATAATGGTGTGAAACCTAGGCCATGCCAAGAATTATAACTAGAGGGGTACTAGAAACAATACAATTCTAGAGAAGAATTCTCTACTCTTCATATCCTTCCAAGGCATGAATAGCTCATTTGGCACACAAATTTATCCCATTTTTATATGTGTAGATGATACCAAGACCACAAAAGCCTCTTGAGAGACAACAAAGTTGTTAAGAAACTTAATGATTTTTTCTATGCTTAGACATAGCCTAAATAAAATCCTTAAGGAACTATTCCAGCTTCTAGTAAGAGGATTTCGAGAGGACCCAATTAGGAGAATAGTACACATGGGTGGTAGTGGACAATTTGGAGAAAAATTAGAATTTCCAAAAAAGGAGAGGAGCTTAGAAATAAAATTTTGTCACAAAGGATTGCACCCAAATGCTAAGCTTGTAGGCTCAACAATCTCGTGAAACATGGAAACATCTTTGAGCCTATGGGTCACTCATGATGAAGATGAATCTCTAGATTATGGGTTGGTTCCCCTTTAGATCTCCTAAAAACTAAAGATTTTTTGTGGGAAAAAGGAAGAAGGATAACAGATAAAAGGGAAAAGCTAACTCTAGGAGGTGATGCACAAAAATGTAACTAACATGCAACTTGATTCACAACTACTTCTCAAAATATTTGTTTACTCATCTCGGTTTGGGCAATCTAATAACATAAATATTTCATAAAAGGGCTTGAAAAATATATCTTCTTTGAATGAAAACATCTTTTGCACAACTTGGAAGATAAGAAAAATCAATTGCACAACCTATGACCTATGATAATTTACTTCTTTTTTATACATGCAACCATGAATGAGACAAAAATTTAAAGGTTTTGATACAAAAACACATCAAATTTTATCAAAATCATTCATAAGAGACACAACACCTGAAATAGAGAAGGTAAACACTTGATTTTATTGAATAAAAGAAGGAATCTCTATAATAACTAGAAAAAATAAGTTGAAATATCTATTGATGTATATAACCATAAAAATGTGTTGAGGTACAAAACTCTAGGTCTCTCTGCAATGTGCAATAGAGAGCAAAAAGAAAGAACTAAGGAAAAAGGATAAGCTTTCCCTCTTATAATACAAAATTAGACCCAAAGTGCCAAGAGGAGTTAATTGCAGTCAATTGCACTCCAAAATATCCATCTCATGAGAAAAACAGAAAAGCCTAGAAAAGGGGGCTTATAACTACTCCAATTTGAGGTAATTTAGCTCCAAACTTCCCCTCTCAAGCTATTTGACAAAAGAGAATTGGGTATGTGTAGGATCATCATGGAAAAAATAGGCCCTTAAGTGGCGATGAAAATTCAGAAAATCAGAGTTAGGCAACTTGACATAAAATTTGAATAAGTTATCTATATTATTTAAAAAATATGTAAGAATAGAATCTATAGCAAATTGAATGTAGTTTCTAAACTACTAGGTTTATTTATTTTTTAAATCTATTTGGTGAAAATTTGAAATTTCAATGCAGTAGTACTTAAATTTCAGGGAAAAAATAAGAAGTAGATGTCTGTCTGACCACCCTAACCACAATAAAATGATAATATTTTTTTGTAAGATTTTAGATATAAGTAGAGGACTCATGTCCCGATGTCATGCATAATTTTTTGTAATTTTATTAAAGTAAATTATCAATTATGATTTTTTTATTACAACTTTTAAAAAATATAAATACTCGTATGTCTGACCACCTTAACTTGGTCAAAAAATCATGAAATTCATTTTTTTTAATCCTATAGTATGCGAAGCATAGAATATGACGCATGTTTTGGATTCAAAAAATGGTATATTGTTTGAAAGCTATAGATGTTTTTCAATCAGGACTTTAGTCGTAATTCAAATAGAAAATGAATAATAATTATTTATTAAATTCAAAGTAAAGCATAATTTATATTGGTCGAAAGTTGAAAATATCCTTTAAAAACCCTTTTCGTTTCATCAATTTTGGGTAAAAAAAATTTGTCAGCCACATGGGCCATCATATCACTTACATATCACCACTTTTTGGCCCATCATGATCCTGCACATACCCAACTCCAAAAATAACTCAGTTTGACTTGAAGTGAAAGATAAACACCTCAATTCCACTCTTATTTTTACATGATATTGGGACAAGAGTAAACTATTTGAACAAATATCAAAGACAATCAGTTATGATTTACTTTCATAAGTGTTATGTAGTTGTTTATTTCTTGCATTACATGACAAATATTAAATTCATTTGCACCTTTAATATTTGTTTACATACTTATTTTATCTTAACTTCATGCAAAGATATAAGGGGCAGATTTAATCCATTATTTTGTCCTATCTCCTTATGAATCTCGTGGACTCCACACCTCTCACTAGGCAAACTTAAATTCTTAAGTATTAATATTTATGCACTTTATGAAATAAAAGTGAAAAATAAACACTTGGGTCAGCCAAGATTAGGGTTTTCTTGAGAAACTCAAAAGAAGCCCTAATTCTACTCATAGGTTTATTTTGCATTCATTTCATATGCTTGTATTTCAGTTGTGTCACCACCATGGAGTCTGGCTAGGGTTTTGAAGAACCATTTCAAGCTTCTAGGCATTCTCTGCGTGGTTAAATCCTTCCTCTTTGCTAGTAAGCCACTCTCTTGAATGAAAGTGTTAATATTTTGTTCATATATGTGAAAGAAACCGTTGCTTATGCTTTGGTTGTGATAGAAAATTGATGAAATATGAGTATTTTTTGTGCCATTTCATGATCATGGGGTATTGATCTTTCTTTATCTCTATTTTTGCTTCTATCTCCCAAGCCATCTATTGAAAACATAAGATTTATTTCTTTTCTTGAAAGAAATGATAAAAATTCTCCATTCTTTGTGTTTCTTGTAAGCATCTTTACAGGTTCTCAATCTGGGGTTTCACTATTTCAAAACCCATTGCAACCCTAAGACCTTTGCTAGACCATGGCTCTTTTTGAAGAAACCCCTCACTATATCAGACTATTACTCATGCTCTTCATTTCTCTGTGAGAGTGATTGTCCTCATACCTTTCATTGCCACTTTTCCAAAAGTTCTTCATGAATGTTTTCTACAAGTTGGTGATGCATCTTGACTATTCACTTTGGTACTTTTCTTGAGTTGTTGGTGACATGGTGACTGCCACACTTTATTGAAAATCTTAGCCTTTATTTACATAGATGATTGTCCTATGCAATCTATGATGATATCTCCTCTTGTAGCATCCTCATAGACCTATTTGCAAACACTTTTGGTATCCTATAGAATACTCCCATCTTAAGGACTGAGCTATTCTTGCTTTGATGGTGTCATCTTATTTTCCACCATTATCCTCTGCACAATTGTCTTCTTCTTGCCATGGGTTTTCTACTCACTGATGTTCTTGCTCCCGTTGATCAATTTCTTGATCCTATTTGTGGAAGATTCAAAACCTCAAGCATCCTCACCTTCGACTGATGAAATACTAATGCAAGAAATATGCTCACTATCATGTTTTCCTTCATCTACAATACGTTGTCTTTCATTTTCTTACACTACCCTCCATCTTTATTTCAAACCTTTCTCATTGTAAATGCCACAATACGGGTAAGTGCACCAATCTGTGACACAATTTTGGCTCTTAAGATGCCACTTTTTTTTTGAAATCAGCAAAATCTGATTTGCACGAGAAAATGAAGATATTTACGCTCAAAATTTCAAGATGCACCAACAACAAAAGTTGAAGTACTTTGTGTCTAGTTTCTAAGCTACTATTTTTTTTAAAAAATTAATGAAGATTAAAGGTCTCAAAAAGGGGGGGGCCCAAAACAGGTCCTATTTTGAAAAAAAAAAATAGCATAGTTCCTGAGGGCTCCCCCCTTTTTGATTAAATTTTTTTTAGAATTTCAAAAATACCAACTATGAAAAACTAGCTAACACCATGTAGTTTATCCTCGTTCTTTCGGATAATTTTTTTAATGAATATATATTATTTTATGAATTTTCAAAGTGGACACATCCTGAAAAAGCTGAAATTTGAGCATGCTCCCAAATTTTTTGCAAACTCATCGAAAATTGATTTTATTTTTTTCATCATGTGTAAAATGGAGTCTAGTTTCAAAAAATCTAATTTGTTTCACAGTCCGATGAACAAGTAAAAATCTATCCTAAAACTAGCACATGTTTCTGACCAAAAACGAAGGCATTTACAATAGAAGCCATGGATAAAAACCTTAACTAGATCAAAATGAAAAAAGAATTATATATTTAGATAGCCAAGAGATAGGTTAATTCTATAACAGTTTTTTTATAAACTTGCATTGAAAGATGTGCAAATGAGATAGGGAGCACAGATGAAAATATGAAGAAATTTGGAACCCTTTCAAAAAAAAACGTCTTTTTCATGAAATGGTTGTCCAAACCTTTGGGTCGAAAGCCCAATGAAAAATCCAACCCATAGGGTTGGTATTTCCCAATGCAACTTATTTGGCACATGCCAAATTTGGCGCTCGCCAAATGGGTTGCTTCATTTGGCAAGCGCCAAATGTCATTCATGACTTTTACTTTGAAATAATAATT
This sequence comes from Sequoiadendron giganteum, assembly GCA_007115665.2. Taxonomy (NCBI): domain Eukaryota; kingdom Viridiplantae; phylum Streptophyta; class Pinopsida; order Cupressales; family Cupressaceae; genus Sequoiadendron; species Sequoiadendron giganteum. The sequence continues at coordinate 132,172,911 of CM021103.1, read as the reverse complement.
TAAGTATAAGTTGACATTTACATATAGAAATTTACTTTATTATATTTTAAGTTATATTTCATGTATATATAGGCAGGATGTTTGAGAGTGGTTTCAGATCCCTAGGAGTTATAATGCAAATTCTAGTTTTTGGAAGATCTTAAAAATTTCAGACTTAGTCAAATTTCAGTAATCAACATGTCAAATTTCAATAATCAGGAGGTCAAATTTTAGTAATTGTTGTGCAGTTTTTGCACACACGCCCCACTAAGGTAGGGACCCTCTTTTATGCTTATCTTTGAAAATCTTGGGGGTTTTGGTCTTTGGTGCTTGCTTTGGTTTTGGGTTCCCTTTTGGTTGAGTTCTTGGTGGCCCTAGTGTCTTGAGGATGTCCTTTTGGGTGGTCTTCTTTCGCCTTTTGTTTTCCCCCTGTGTTCTCTTTGTTTGGGTCCTAAGGGTTGTAGTTTTCTCTCTTAGATTTCCCTTGTTTCTTTTTTCTTTGTTTTCTTTTGTTCTGTCGGAGGCAGAGTCGGAATGGAATTTGATTATGAACTTCTTACAAGTTCCGAGTCCGGTTTCGATTCTGACTCTAGCTCCGCTTCCCGCTTTGTCATTTTTGTCTTTGTGTTGCCTGCTTTTGGTCTAAGGTTTGGTTCCCTTGGTCTTCTTTTGCTTCGCTTCTTCCGTTGTTTCTTTTGTTCTATCGGGATCAGAGCCGGAATGGAATAAGATTTTGAACATTTCCAAAGTTTGAAATCCGGTTTCCTTTCCCTCTCCGGCTCCAGCTTCGGCCCTGTCCTTTTGTCTTTGTCGTTGCTTTACCCTTGTTTCTGTTTTTGGCTTCGCTTTCCTTTCGTTGGTTCTTGGCAGAGTCGAGTGAAAAATGGATCATGGCTAGGAACTTTTCCAAAGTTCCCAATCCTGATCCGATTCTGGTTCTAGTTCCGTTTCCACCCCGCTGGTTTGGTTTTCTTTGTCATTTTTCCCCTGGCTTCTCCCTCGCGGGCACTTTGTTTTCTCCGTTTGTGTTCGCCAGAGTCGGGCACGGAATGGATCATGACTGGGAACTTTTCCAAAGTTCCCAGTCCTGATCCCATTCTAGTTCCCTCTCTGGTTCCAGCTGGATTCTCGTGGGTTCCCATTTTGGATCCCACTCTACTTTCACGAGGGTGTGTTTCGTTCCCACCTATCTTGGCCCCTCACCCTTGTTCTATTTCGCCTCTGGTTCTGCCTATCTCCTTTTGGGTTTCTATTCCCATTTCTGCCCCGCTTCTATCGGGTGGGTTTCAGCTTTGTTTCGCCTGTTCCCCTTTCCTTTCCGCCTCTGCTCTTGCTTAGATTGCTACTTCGTTCTTTGACCTTGGTTTCTTTGCCTTGCCTGGATTTTGATGGTGTATTGTGTATTGATGATGTTTTGTTTGTGTGCAGGTTAGATCAATGATGGATGTTGCTGGGATTTGCATATCTATGTGTTGCTGATCTGAGAGCGATATGTGGCCATGGTAACGTGGCCTGTTCCTGCATGAAGGGTCATTGCAGTTGGTGGCCATTAATGGCTCATTGGTGGGACATGATGGGCTCTTCGTGGTTGGCATCGATCTGGGTCATTCATTTGAATCTTTAACCCGATCGATGGCTGGCACTCCTTTTGGCTTTCGCGCGCATTTCCATTCCTCTATTCACGTGCGTGTTCATTCATGACTAGTGTCGCTCGAGGATCTGTCCCTTGGTTGTGTGTGACCTTGTATTGATCTGATGGGATCCTTTGCTACATTTATGGTTGGACGACGGGTTACTAATGTTTTTTGGGCTGATCTGGTTGGTGGTCGTGAGTTTGGTAACCCTAGCTCTGTTCTCGTGCGGATGATTTTCTATATATTAGGCACTCTACTTTTGTTGGTTGGATCTAGCTAGGTTGGAATGAGTAGGGGATAGAGGACTGATTCAGTAAAGACTTGTAATCATCCATAGGTTAGCAGTAGGATAGCATGTTAGCAGGGTAGAAGAAGCTTTTACGTTTCAGGCATATGCCGTAATAGACCAAAAATGTTGTAAACGTGATGATTTAATAAAAGGTTCAGACATTGTGTTATGACTGGTGTCTCCTTCTCATTGAATAATCTTGCATGTTTCTTGTTTGATCTTTTGAAATGCTTGGAAATGTTTGAATCTAGTTTAGATTCGATTTTGTAATGCTTATGACCTGATATCTGAAGTGTTGTAGCGATTCCTGGTTCATATCTTGGGCAGCTTCTTGATTATGGGAATGTTGTGCAAGGTCAACCTGTACCCCCATTCATGTGCTTAGTTCAGCTCCATTTATTCATTCAGCCTCATTGAATGAATACTTTGAGCCTGAAAATCTCTAAAACCTTAGAAGATTGCACTGTTTTCTGCAAGATTGCAAGTATAGCCTGGGTCGACCAGAAATTAGTTTCAAGGGATTGGTCCATTTCAGGTTTTCTGTCATTAGCATGATTAATGTTAGAGGTAGTGTTAGCAATTAGAACTTCTGAAGCCCTTATATTTTTTTGTTTCTTTATTAAATGATTATGAATCAAAGTTAAAGCATCACTATGTTTAAAATCTGATGAGTTTAGAAGCTCCCAACATTCATGCGTAAGGCCCCTTGTAATTACCAGCATCTTCACATTTCATCACTGAGTTTGTTCTACTGCATTGTCATGACCTGACACCCAAGAGACCTTGGGGTTATCACTTTGTCCATAGAGATCAACCTTTCAAGAGTGATAGGATAGCTTTTATTCTGTCTGAGTTGTTACCGTGTAGAAACACCAAACAAAAGGATTGGCACTAGAAGGAGGGCCATCAAGCAAGCTAGAGCACTTTCTGAACACCATCTCTCCTGAGAGGCTCGAAAGGAGAAATAGATCCGTAACAAGAGGAGAAGAAGAGTTCCAAGAATTACCACCTCCGACTAGGTCAAGAAGGACTAGCAGAAGGGAGGAATCATCATCCAATCCATCACTTTCATCGCCTCCACCCTCACCCACTCCGTCTTCATCTAATTTTGACGCTGGTTCCATTCCATGACACCAACCAGTCATCCATCTGCCATTACCACCCCCACCAATGGCTTTATTGGCAAGTAACCCATCACCCTTGACATTCAACAACTACAATGTCATGCCCAAGAACCCTGAGCACTTCTGCTCCAAGTTTCATACGAATGACCCAAATAGGACAACGAAAGAACATATCAAGATCTTTCAGACTTGTTTGAGAGACAGAGGGATTAACAATGAGGATGTTGCATGCAGAATCTTCCCCTATTCCTTTGGAGAGGAAGCCTTCTATTGCTACAACCACTTACCAGCTACTTCCATTCATGACTAGGCTGAGCTTGAAGCCACATTCTTGCTAAAATTTAATATTCCCATTAGTGCCAATGAGCTATATATGTAGTTTACTGGGGTAAAGAGAGAACCAACGAACCTATAGGATCATTCAACAATAGGTTTCACCGAGCATACACCAGACTGCAGGAACCTTATGTTGGAAACGAGGCCATTGCCCTAGAGATTTATTTTGAAGCCCTTGATAGTCTCACCTCTACCTTCCTCAAGTGGAGGACTAATCCACCAACTACCTTGCTCGTCGCATACACAGAGGTTGTTAAGGTCAGCACCAACTTGAGACAACACTTGTTAGGACCCTTGCCATCACTAGGACCGGCTGCTCACCCAATCCAAGTCCAATCTCTCAACTAGGCTCTGACTAATCACATGCCTATCATGAATCATGTTCCACAGTTGCCTCTAGTTCCTCACCCGTGTCATCCAATAAACCAAGTTCATCCAATGAATAGTTATCCCTAGTAGACTATTAACCATCCCCTCCATTCACAGCCGCAAGCTAATTTTGCCACATATTTGCAAAACTTAGAAGTTTTGAATCAATCTACTGGTTCTGGAGGAGTGTCAAGGTATTCCCCAAACATTGTGAATCCGATCCCTTATAGCAATCCTGATAAAGAAAGCTTGGATGAACTGGAAGAGCAAGTGAAGAAGCTGAACATGGAGGTAACTCATCTAAGGAACTAGAACAATCAGCTCCAAGCCAATCAGAAGAGCATGCAATCAAATTATAATAGAGGACATCACTATGATAGAAATCATAATTTTGAAAGAGGACAAGGTTCTAGCTAGAACTTTGATAGAAACCAACAATGGGGACAAGGATTTGAAAGAAGACAACCACCTAGGCAAAACAAGCCATGGAATACTGGGCCTAACAATGGGGGAGTTCCCACTCCGCTGGATCAGCCTTCCAATCAAGAAAAATCTCCAGGTGGTGTATATCTGGCGGAGGTTGCTTTGTCTGGATGGTGAAGACTTCACGAGACAAATCAACATTTTGAACTTGACTGCCCTCAATTTCAAACCACCGCTTCCATCTTTCAATGTGAAGTTTGAAATAACTCCACCGGCCGAGAATTGGTGCCCTCGAACCCCTATGATTCCCCAGTTTTAGTGTTGAATCATGCTTTGTTCCCTAAGGATGAAGAGAATGAACCAAAAGAAGAATCAAGCAGCCAAAATGGGGGGGCTGAACAAGTACTCAATGAAGACGAAATTGCTCAGCTATTTGATGAAGAAACTTAGAATGACAATGGCCCATTGGATGGAGAAGAGGCCACTATTGAGGAAGTACACATGTTTCAGCAACCGGCAAGAAAATATGATCTAAGGAGCAAGCCCCACAGGGATCCACAATCTAGAGGACCATTTACTACATCTACCCCTCCACATAGTTTCACTACTCCACCGGATCCACATGCCAATAACAATTTGTCCTACCCTCAGATGCCTACACAATACTTGATGAAGGAGGGACAACCGGATGTCTCCAAGGGAGGCATTGCTAATGCAACAAAGGAGAAGAAGGTTGGCCATTCCATGTAGCTTCACACTGATCTGAATGTGGAATAGCTAGGAGAATATGTTACCAAGGAACTCAAAAGGGTAAAGGTGAGTCTTTCTGCCTTCGAATTATTAAGGGTTCCTGAAATCAGAAATGTGGTCCTTGGGTCCTTTAATTCAAGTGTAGCAACCCTAGGAGTAGCTACTAATGAAGCAGTTGCAAGATCCCCTATTTTACAAATACCCAAAGGTCCTAGTCCTTCACAACCCAAGGATAGGGGTAGAGAAAAGGATAAGAGTCAGGTTGCCCAAGCTGACTCACAGTTGAGTTTATTCTAGGGAAAAATGGAAACCCCTCCTTTCCTAATTTCCAGTATATTTGGTAAAAATCTGCACAATTGCCTGTTGAATTCAAGGGCATCCACAAATGTTATGCCATTTGTTGTTTGTAGGGCTCTTGGTATTACCCCTATTGTTTCTCAAAAGAAAGTCACCCAATTAGAGAAAACAAAGGTGAACATTGTAGGAGAACTAAATATGATTCCCATGCAAGTTGCCTCGGACCCTAGAGTGCAACAAGTGCTCAATATCCAGGTGGCAGACATCCCTGACGCCTATGGTCTGATCTTGAGTAGAGATTTTACCAAGGCACTCAATGGGTACACATCCACAGATCACTCCCATATGTGGCTCCCCTTGAAACGAGTCCCAAATCATATCAGAATTGAGAGGGAACCAAGAATGAAGTATGTCATTACTGAATATCAGAATACATCAAATGAGGTATTGGTGGCAGAAGTCAGCATGGGAAACTATGTCCTAGCCTCCCCTGCTTTGGATGAAGAAGAAGTCTTGATGCTGCAAAGCTCTTTTGGTGAATCCACACCCGAAGCCTCGGGCCCCGAAGTAATGCTTGACCAAACAACAGGATTGGTGATAGGAGAGGAACTTGAGGACCAAGAAGAGAAGCAACTTAGCCTGCTAAATAACTTCCAAGAATTTAACCAGAAATGTATAGAAAATCAGGTTCAGTTGGGTAGACACATGCACTTTGAAGAATTGCTTCTTCCCAATTGGTGTCAGGTGCACAATGCTCCTCATTTCGAATTAGAGTGTTGCTTGTGTCAAACTGCAATAGAACAAATACAAAGACACATAAACACAACCCCAATTATTGGGTCAGGCATAAAGGTCATTCAAAGTAATCAAAAGGGAAAGGATCCTGAAACTCCGGATGAACCTTCGGGTGTCAGTAAGGACCAAGGTATCTCAAGAAAAGTAGGATCTAATGATTTTTGGGTATTGAGGTTTGATGGATTCAAATCCAAGCAAGGTGCTGGAGCAGGGCTTGAGTTGATTAGTCCTAAGGGTAAGACCTACTTTTCTGCTCACAGACTCCAATTCCAATGCACCAACAATGAAGCGGAGTACGAAGCTCTAGTTCATGGGCTGCTAATGGCACATAAAAAGAAAGTCAAAATTCTACAAGTATTTGGAGACTCTGAGCTTGTGTTTAACCAAATAAGAAAACAATACTCATGTCATGATCGAAGGATGACCAACTACAGGCACAAAATTTGGAACCTTATTGAAGGATTTTATGCCTTCAACATTCAACTGATTCCTCAAAGTAAGAATCAGTCTGTCGATTCTTTGGCACAAGCAGCGAGTACATTGCAGCCATTATCACTTTCAGGCCTAAAGAATTTCACTATGGAACTTGTTACAACACCCTCGGTGCCTAACAATGTCACCAAATTTCAGGTATTTGAGGATGATAAGCACATTCTTGATTTTATTACTAGTTGTGATGTATTTGCTTCCCAAGTAATTGATGAGGTCGAGCCCTAGGAGGCTGAAATTGACTTGGAAGGAGTCCTCAATTTGAAGACTAATACTATCCCAAGAGGCATGGTGCAATTAGAAAGGATCTTTGATTTTGATAGGATTAAAGATCAAGGGCAGAAAATGGAAAAGTAATCCCTTAATTATCAATGTGAAACATACAACATTGGGACCCAAGGTGATGTCAAAAATGTCCTTATTGGTAAGGTGTGCACTTCAGAGGAAAGGAAAAGAATTATTGATGCCTTACACACATATCAGGATGTGATAGCCTGGATCTATGATGATTTGAGGACATATGACACTTCGGTCATTACACACACCATTCCCCTCAAGTCTAGTGTCAAGCCATTTAGGCAAAGACAAAGACCAATTAATGCTTTGTTGGAGCCCATTATTCAAAAGGAAGTGCAGAAGCTACTGTCAGCACGAATCATATTCCCAGTAAAAAATTCGACATGGGTCGCTAACTTAGTTCCGGTCAGGAAGAAGAATGGGGAAATCAGACTATGTGTTGATTTCAGGAACCTGAATAGAGCATCAGAAAAGGATAATTATCTGGTCCCTTCACTGGATGAGGTGCTTCAGGTTGTCAATGGATCCCAGATGATGTCCTTCTTGGATGGATACTCTGGATACAATCAGGTCATGGTTCAATATGAGGACAGGCACAAAACCGCCTTTACTACAAAATGGGGAACCTTTGCTTATCGAAGAATGCCCTTTGGATTAATCAATGCTAGAGCTACGTTCCAAAGACCAATGGATATTTCCTTCAAAGACATCATTGGAAAATGCATAATCATCTACATGGACAATTTAACCGTCTTCTCCAAGAAAAGAGGTGATCATGTTGCAAATTTGTGCAAAGTATTCCAGAAATGCAGGGAGTTAGGTATTTCACTTAATCCAAAGAAGTGCATTTTTGGAGTCACTGAGGGAAAGTTGTTAGGGCACATTATTTTGGAACAAGGTATTGTGGTTGATCCTGAGCGAGTGGAGGCAATTTTGAAAATTCCACCCCCTGCAAGCAAAAAAGAGATGAATTCCTTCTTTGGAAAGATTAATTTTGTCAAAAAATTCATCATTGGATTTGCAAAAATAGTCAAGCCACTAAATGTCATGATGAAGCAAGAAGCCAAGATTGAATGGAATGCAGAAGCTAAGGAGGCATTTGTAGGAATCAAAAGAGTTATCGTTGAGGCCCCTATTTTGGTAAGTCCCGATTACACTAAGTCGTTCTACATCTACTTGTTTGCCTCCGATCACTCTTGTGCTGGCTTGTTGACACAAAAGTTTGATCAAGGGAATGAACATCCCATAACATTCATGAGTCACCTTTGAAGGATGTCGAACTGAGGTATCCTAGTGTTGAAAAGCAGGCCAATGCCTTGGTTTGAACTATGAAGAAGTTTAGGCACTACGTACTGAGAAACAAGGTCTTTGCTATAGTCCCTGACCCTACAGTCAAGTTGTTGCTGATGCAAAATGAGTTGGGTGAACGTAGAGCCAAATGGGTGACTATATTACAAGAATATGACATTGAAATTCAACCCATGAAGTTGGTAAGGGGCCAAGGACTGACCAAGACAATGGCAGAAATGGGTCTTGACCTTGTGACTTAGCATTATAATCTTGAGGATTTTTCTCCAGGGAGATGGTATGATGACATTGTTTACTACTTTTTGCATCAACAATGTCCCAAATACTTGAATTCAATACAAAGGAGAGCCCTACGTTTGAAGAGTGGCAGTTGCATGATGAAGGGAGCTATTTTATATAAGAGAAATCATGAGGGTGTCTACCTGAGATGTATAGGGAAAGAAGAGGCAGGCAAGGTGATGGTTGAGTTTCATGATAAATATGGCACAGGCCATGGTTCAACATCTTCCACTATGAATCACATTCTGAGGGTAGGTTACTATTGGCCTACCTTTTCTAAGGATGTACATAACCACGTGAGAATTTTCCATATGTTTCAAACCGCAACAAGCTGGGAGAGGTGTGTAGCTCTTCCACTTCGACCTGTCATAGAGGTAAAACCATTTGCACAATGGGGAATGGACTTCATAGGTCCAATCAACCCGCCTTCATCTACAGGCCACAGGTATATTCTTACCATAACTAATTATTTTACTAGGTGGATTGAGGCTCTTGCATGCAAACAATGTACTTCCGAAGTAGTAATCAATTTCATGGAATTAGGTATTATTAATCGCTTTGGGTGTCCATCGGCCATAGTTTGTGACGATGGTTATGCATTTGCATCTCTAAAGTTTTCTAATTGGGCTTATGACCATGGGATTTCCATCAAATTCGCATATAACTACTATCCACAGGGGAACGGTTTGGCCGAGTCTTCCAATAAGAACCTTTTGACAGTCATCCAAAAACTATTAGACAAAAACCTCAAGGATTGGCATACCCAGCTTAGATTTTCTCTTTGGGTAGACCGCACTAGACAGAAAACATTCATAGGAACCTCTCCTATCACTTAGTGTATGGTTTGGAACTCGTTTTTCCCATCCAGCTGAAAATACCTACCTTGCAATTCATCAATGAATATTATGAGGGAGAAGATAAACGTGAAGCCCGCTTAGCTGAATTATTACACCTTGAAGAGAAAAGAGATGAAACCTTAGAAAACTTTTCCAAACATCAGGGTGTTGTGAAATGATGGTTCGACAGGAGAGCCAAGGTAAAAGCCTTTAGAATCTCTGACTTGGTTCTTTACTGGGATAAAGCCCATGACAAAAAGGGGGAGCATGCAAAATTTGACAGACTTTGGCTTGGCCCCTATCAGATTGTAGAGATTCTGGGAGATAATGCCTTTCATTTGAAAACCCTCATTGGAGAAAATATCCCACTGCCTGTTAATGGGCAGTATTTGAAGCATTATTTCTGGTCTTGAGTTGTTTTCAACTCAGTCCTTGTATACTAGTAGATTAGATTTCCTTGTTTTTGCTTTGCTTTGGTTTGAGTGGGGTTTCTTTTGGTTTTGGCTCTGCTTCTCTGCCGTCTCTCTAGAGTTGTCCTCCTTGCTTTTGGGCTTGTTGCATCTATACAACTAGTTGCTCATCTGGGACTGCTCTGGGATTTCTTTTACAAACTCTTATCATCCTTTTGGAGTTGTTCAAACTGGTAGATTTCCTTAGTCTGATGTTGCATAAGCTAGGATTTGGAGTCACTTGTCTAAGTTAAATTATGGAATATATTTGAGTCTTATATCTTCGCACATATCTTAAGAATTCTGAGGTTGCATGTGGTCTTTAGGAGGTCTGACTGGGTGAAAAAATCTTAAATTTTGCTTCAGTGCCACTATGGTTCTCATCCTTGAGTGTGGGCTTCATTGTCCACAAGGTGAAAAGGTAAAAGCTTTAAAAAGAAAATATCAAAAGAAAAGAAAAAGAAAACATTGAAAATCAGAAAGGTTCACCTTTTCAAGGACATCCTAGTATCTCTACCGGGGCTATGGATGCCTAGCTGGCAGTAGAGCTATGTTAGGGAGAATCATAGTGATAACCTCACCGAGGCTATGGATGCCTGGCTGGTAGTGAGGCTCTATCCAGGTTGCTTTTGGAGTTACAATCCTTGTGTAGCCCTATCAGACTGAATTTGGTCCTTACTGCAACTTAGGAAAGGAAAATCAATACATATGCATACACTTTGACCTTGGTACGGGAAAGGTTTAATTGCTTGTGATGTCAAAAACCTTGTCTAGGTGTAACCTGATGCTTGGAAAGAAACCAAAGATTATGAGTTCATGATGACAGTTTGTCATCGAGTTGCTTTGGAGCATTTCCCTAGTGGAGTCACCATTTGTTGTGCAATTTTTGCACACACACCCCACTAAGGTAGGGACCCTCTTTTTGCCTACCCCTCTTTTGTGATTGTCTTTGAAAATCATGGGGATTTTGGTCTTTGGTGCTTGCTTTGGTTTTGGGTTCCCTTTTCGTTGAGTTCATGGTGGCCTTGGTGTCTTGTGGATGTCCTTTTGGGTGGTCTTCTTTCGCCTTTTGTTTTCCCCCTATGTTGTCTTTGTTTGGGTCCTAAGGGTTGTGGTTTTCTCTCTTACCTTTTTCTTGTTTCTTTTTCCTTTGTTTTCTTCTGTTCTGCCAAAGGCGAAGCCGGGATGGAATTTGATTCTGAACTTCTCACAAGTTCTGAGTCCAGTTTCGATTTTGACTCCGGCTCCACTTCCCACTTTCCCATTTTTGTCTTCGTGTTGCCTGCTTTCGATCTAAGGGTTGGTTCCCTTGGTCTTATTTTGCTTCGCTTCTTCCATTGTTTCTTTTGTTCTGCCGGGATCGGAGCCGGAATGGAATCAAATTTTGAATTTTTCCAAAGTTCAAAGTCCAGTTTCCTTTCCCTCTCCGGCTCCGGCTCTGGCCTCGTCCTTTTTTCTTTGTCGTTGCTTTTCCCTTGTTTCTATTTTTGGCTTTGCTTTCCTTTCATTGGTTCTTGGCAGAGTCGGGTGCGAAATGGATCATGGCTAGGAACTTTTCCAAAGTTCCCAGTCCTGATCTAGTTCCGGTTCCATTTCCGCCCCTCTGGTTTGGTTTTCTTTGTCGTTTTGCCCCTGGCTTCTCCCTCGTGGGTGCTTTTTTTTTCCCATTTGTGTTCGTCAGAGTCGGGCACGGAGTGGATCATGACTGGGAACTTTTCCAAAGTTCCCAGTCCTGATCCCGTTCCAGTTTCGCCTGGCTTCTCGTGGGTTATCATTTTGGTTCCCACTTCGCTTTCACAAGGGTGTGTTTTTTCCCACTTGACTTGGCCCCTCACCCTTGTTTTGTTTTGCCTCTAGTTCCGCCTATCTCCTTTTGGGTTTTTGTTCCCATTTCCGCCCCGCTTCTGTCGCGTGGGTTTCGACTTTCTTTCGCCTGTTCCCCTTTCCTTTCTGCCTCCACTCCCGCCTGGATTGCTGCTTGGTTCTTTGACCTTGGTTTCTTTGCCTTGCCTAGATTTCGATGGTGTATTGTGTATTGATGATGTTTCATTTGTGTGTAGGTTGGATCAATGATGGATGTTGTTGGGATTTGTGTATGTGTGTGTTGTGGATCTGAGCGTGATTTGTGGCCGCAGTAGCGTGGCCTATTCCTGCATGAAGGGTCATTGCAGTTGGTGGCCATTAATGCCTGGTTGGTGGGACATGATGGGCTCTTCGTGGTTGGCATCAATCTGGGTCGTTCATTCACATCTTTAACCCAATCGATGGTTGGCATTACTTCTAGCTTTCACACGCATTTCCATTCCTCTATTCGTGCGAGTGTTCATTCATGACTAGTGTGGCTCGAGGATCTGTCCCTTGGTTACGTGTGACCCTGTATTAATCTAATGGCATCCTTTGCTGCATTTATGGCTAGACGGCCGGTTACTGCTGTTTGTCGGGCCGATCTGGTTGGTGGCCATGAGTTTGGTAACCCTAGCTCTATTCTCGTGTGGGTGATTTTCTATATATTTGGCACTCTACTTCTTTTGTTGGTTAGATGTAGCTAGGTTGGAATAATTAGGGATTAGAGGACTGAGTCGATAAAGACTTGTAATCATCCATAGGTTATCAGTAGGATAGCGTGTTAGCAGGGTAGAAGAAGCTTTTACGTTTCAGGAATATGCCAATAGACCAGAAACGTTGTAAACGTGATGATTTAATAAAAGGTTTGGACATTGTGTTATGACTGGTGTCTCCTTCTCATTGAATAATCTCGCATGTTTCTTGTTTCATCTTTCGAAATGCTTGGAAATGTTTGAATGTAGTTTAGATTCGATTTTGTAATGCTTATGACCTAATATATGAAGTGTTGTAGCAATTCTTGGTTCATATCTTGTGCAGCTTCTTGATTATGGGAATTTTGTGCAAGGTCAACTTGTACCCCCATTCATGTGCTTAGTTTAGCTACATTTATTCATTCAGCCTCATTGAATGAATACTTTGAGCCTGAAAATCTCTAAAACCTTAGAAGATTGCACTGTTTTCTGCAAGATTGCAGGTATAGCCTAGGTCGACCAAAAATTAGTTTCAAGGGATTGGTCCATTTCAGGTTTTCTTTCAATAGCATGATTAACGTTAGAGGTAGTGTTAGCAATTAGAACTTCTGAAGCCCTTATATTTTTTTGTTTCTTTATTAAATGATTATGAATCAAAGTTAAAGCATCACTATGTTTAAAATTTGATGAGTTTAGAAGCTCCCAGCATTCATGCATAAGGCCCCTTGTGATTACCAACATCTTCACATTTCATCAATGAGTTTGTTCTACTGTATTTTCATGGCCTGACACCCAAGAGACCTTAGGGTTATCTCTTTGTCCATAGAGATCAACCTTTCAAAAGAGATAGGATAGCTTTTATTATGTCTAATTTGTTACTGTGCAGAAACACCAAACAATAGGATTGGCGCTAAAAGGAGTGCCATCAAGCAAGCTGGAGCGCATTTGAACGCCATCTCTCCTGAGAGGCTCAGAAGGAGAATGAGATCTGTAACAAGAGGAGAAGAATAATTCCAAGAATTACCACCTATGACCAGGTCAAGAAGGAATAGCAGAAGGGAGGAATCATCATCCAATCCATCACTTTCATCGCCTCCACCCTCACCCACTCCGTCTTCATCTAATTTTGATGCTGGTTCCATTCCATGACACCAACCAGTCATCCATCTACCATTACCACCCCCACCAATGGCTTTATTGGCAAGTAACCCATCACCCTTGACATTCAACAACTACAATGTCATGCCCAAGAACCCTAAGCACTTCTGCTCCAAGTTTCATATGAATGACCCAAATAGGACAACGGAAGAACATATCAAGATCTTTCAGACTTGTTTGAGAGACAGAGGGATTAACGATGAGGATGTTGCATGCAGAATCTTCCCCTATTCCTTTGGAGAGGAAGCCTTCTATTGGTACAACCACTTACCTGCTACTTCCATTCATGACTGGGCTGAGCTTGAAGCCACATTCTTGCTAAAATTTAATATTCCCATTAGTGCCAATGAGCTATATATGTAGTTTACTGGGGTAAAGAGAGAAACCAACGAACCTATAGGATCATTCAACAATAGGTTTCACTGAGCATACACCAGACTGCAAGCACCTTATGTTGGAAACGAGGCCACTGCCCTAGAGGTTTATTTTGAAGCCCTTGATAGTCTCACCTCTACCTTCCTCAAGTGGAGGACTAATCCACCAACTATCTTGCTCGCATTCATGCTCCCAGCATTCATGAGTTTAGAAGCTCCCAGCATTCATGCATAAGGCCCCTTGTGATTACCAACATCTTCACATTTCATCTTTTAGTTTGTTCTACTGCATTGTCATGACCTGACACCCGAGAGACCTTGGGGTTATCTCTTTGTCCATAGAGATCAACCTTTCAAGAGAGATAGGATAGCTTTTATTCTATCTGAGTTGTTACCGTGCAGAAATACCAAACAACAATAATTAGGAGGTCAAATTTCATCTTTCTCTCTCTATATCACTCATTTTCATATCTAATTCTCTAGACCTCTCTCTCTCACTATCTCCATCCATTTATCTAACAATATCATCCTTGAGCTCAAGAACTATGTCTCTACATGTCCATCTCTCTCCTTCCCTCTCCAATATCTATCTCCCTCCTTCCTTCCCTCTCTACATTTCTCTATCTCCCCTCCCTCTCCTTTTATCTCTATATATACATATCTCTACTCTCTATATCACCTCTCTCTATACCTACCTATCCCTCTCTCCCTCTCTCTCCCCTCTTTCTCTCTCTCTTTGCTTCCCTCTCTCTCTCCTTCCCTCTCTACTCTCTATCTCGACATTCTCTCTCTCCTTCCCTCTCTAGTTCTCTCGATCTCACTTCTCTCTCCTTCCCTCCCTCCCT